>OU443149.1:7894138-8151793 GCA_911622165.2 Bombus sylvestris | reverse complement strand
TTAGCATCGAAACATGCCCGGCGACTCGCAAAACGCAGCCTTTCTTCCATTTCGACGGCAATTTCTATCCTGTTTGAAGTAATTCGACGATTAGACGCTGTTTTCACTCCATTTCACGCAATGAATGCAGCGCACGCCACTTTCAACATCGAAACTAGCCCAGCGACGCGCAAAGCGCAGCCTTGCGTCGATTTCGACGGTAATTTCTCTCCTGTTTGAGTTATTTCCTGTTTATACGCTGATTTTTCTGCATTTTAAACGCCGAATGCAACGAACACCACTTTTACCATCGAAATAAGCCCAGCGACTCGCAAAACGCAGCCTTTCTTCGATTTCGACGGTAATTTCTTTCCTGTTTGAGACATTTCGACGTTTATATACTGATTTCACTGCATGTTACACGAAAAAAGTAACGAACGCCACATTTAGCATCGAAACAAGCCCAGGAACTCGCAAAACGCAGCCTTTCGTCGATTTCGACGGCAATTTCTATCCTGTTTGAAGTAATTCGACGTTTAGACGCTGTTTTCACTCCATTTCACGCAATGAATGCAGCGCACGCCACTTTCAACATCGAAATAAGCACAGCGACTCGCAAAACGCAGCCTTTCGTCGATTTTGACGGTAATTTCTATCCTGTTTGAAGTAATTCCACGTTTAGACGCTGTTTTCACTCCATTTCACGCAATGAATGCAGCGCACGCCACTTTCAGCATCGACAGAAGCCCAGCGACTCGCAAAACGCAGCCATTCGTCGATTTCGACGGTAATTTCTTTCCAGTTTGAGATTTGTCGACGTTTATACGCTGATTTCATTGCATTTTACACGCCGAATGTAACGAACGCCACTTTTAGCGTCGAAAAATGCCCAGCGACTCGCAAAAAGCAGTCTTTCTTCGATTTCGACGGTAATTTCTTTCCTGTTTGAGATATTTCGACGTTTATACGCTGTTTCCACTCCATTTCCCGAAATGGATGCAGCGCACGCCACTTTCAACATCGAAACAAGCCTAGCGACTCGCAAAAGGCAGCCATTCGTCGATTTTGACGGTAATTTCTTTCCTGTTTGAGATATTTCCCGTTTATACGCTGATTTTACTGCATTTTAAACGCCGAATGCAACGAACACCACTTTTACCATCGAAATAAGCCCAGCGACTCGCAAAACGCAGCCTTTCTTCGATTTCGACGGTAATTTCTTTCCTGTTTGAGTTATTTCGACGTTTACATACTGATTTTCCTGCAGTTTACACGAAAAAAGTAACGAACGCCACTTTTAGCATCGAAACAAGCCTAGGGACTCGCAAAATGCAGCCTTTCGTCGATATCGACGGCAATTTTTATCCTGTTTGAGGTAATTCGACGTTTAGACGCTGTTTTCACTCCACTTCACGCAATGAATGCAGCGCACGCCACTTTCAACATCGAAACTAGCCCAGCGACGCGCAAAACGCAGCCTTGCGTCGATTTCGACGGTAATTTCTTTCCTGTTTGAGTTATTTCGACGTTTATATACTGATTTCACTGCATGTTACACGAAAAAAGTAACGAACGCCACATTTAGCATCGAAACAAGCCCAGCAACTCGCAAAACGCAGCCTTTCGTCGATTTCGACGGCAATTTCTATCCTGTTTGAAGTAATTCGACGTTTAGACGCTGTTTTCACTCCATTTCACGCAATGAATGCAGCGCACGCCACTTTCAACATCGAAACAAGCCCAGCGACTCGCAAAACGCAGCCTTTCGTCGATTTTGACGGTAATTTCTATCCTGTTTGAAGTAATTCCACGTTTAGACGCTGTTTTCACTCCATTTCAAGCAATGAATGCAGCGCACGCCACTTTCAGCATCGAAACTAGCCCAGCGACTCGCAAAACGCAGCCTTTCGTCGATTTCGACGGTAATTTTTTTCCTGTTTGCGATATTTCGAAGTTTATACCCTGATTTTTCTGCACTTTACACGCAAAAAGTAACGAACGCCACTTTTAGCATCAACAAAAGCCAAGCGACTCGCATAACGCAGCCTCTCGTTGATTTCGACGGTAATTTCTTTCCAGTTTGAGATTTTTCGACGTTTAGACGCTGATTTTACTGCATTTTACGCGCCGAATGTAACGAACGCCACATTTAGCATCGAAACAAGAACAGAGACTCGCAAAACGCAGCCTTTCGTCGACTTCGACGGTAATATCTTTCCCGTTTGAGATATTTCGACGCTTACACGCTGATTTTACAGCAATTTACACGAAAAAAGTAACGAACGGCACTTTTAGCTCCGAAACAAGCCGGCGACTCGCAAAAGGAAGCCATTCGTCGATTTCGACGGTAATATCTTTCCCGTTTGAGGTATATCGACGCTTAAACGCTGATTTTACAGCAGTTTACACGAAAAAAGTAACGAACGCCACTTTTACCATCGAAACATGCCCAGCGACTCGCAAAACGCAGCCTTTCTTCGATTTCGACGGTAATTTCTTTGTCGTTTGAGGTAATTCGACGTTTAGACGCTGATTTTACTGCATTTTACACGCCGAATGTAACGAACGCCACTTCTAGCTCCGAAACATGCCCAGCGACTCGCAAAACGCAGCCTTTCGTCGATTTCGACGGTAATTTCTTTTCTCTTTGAGGTAATTCGACGTTTAGACGCTGATTTTACTGCATTTTACACGGCGAATGTTACGAACGCCGCATTTAGCATCGAATCAAGACCAGCGACTCGCAAAACGCAGCCTTTCGTTGATTTCGAAGGTAATTTCTTTCCTGTTTGAGATTTTTCGACGCTTATACGCTGATTTTACTGCATGTTATACGCCGGTTATAACGGACGCCACTTTTAGCATGGAAACAAGCCCGGAGACTCGCAAAACGCAGCCTTTCGTCGGCTTCGACGGTAATTTCTTTCCTGTTACAGGTATTTCGACGTTTATACCCTGATTTTGCTAAATTTTACACGCCGAATGTAACGCACGTCACTTTTAGCATCGAAACATGCCATGCGACTCTAAAAACGCAGCCTTTCGTCGACGTCGACGGTAATTTCTTTCCTGCTTGACGTAATTCGTCGTTTAGACGCTGTTTTCACTCCATTTCACGCAATGAATGCAGCGCACGCCACTTTAACATGGAAACAAGCCCAGCGACTCGCAAAACGCAGCCTTTCGTCGATTTCGACGGTAATTTTTTTCCTGTTTGAGATATTTCGACGTTTATACCCTGATTTTACTGCAGTTTACACGAAAAAAGTAACGAACGCCACTTTTAGCATCGAAAGAAGCCCAGCGACTCGCAAAACGCAGCCTCTCGTTGATTTCGACGGCAATTTCTTTCCTGTTTGAGATATTTCGACGTTTATACGCTGATTTTACAGTATTTTACACGCCGAATGTAACGAACTCCACTTTTAGCTCCGAAACCAGCCCAGCGACTCGCAAAACGCAGCCTTTCGTCGACATCGACGGTAATTTCTTTCCTGTTTGAGATTTTTCGACGTTTATACGCTGATTTTACTGCATGTTACAGGAAAAAAGTAACGAACGCCACATTTAGCATCGAAACAAACCCAGCAACTCGTAAAACGCAGCCTTTCGTTGATTTCGTTAGTAATTTCTTTCCTGTTTGAGATATTTGGACGCTTATACGCTGATTTTACTACATTATACACGAAAAAAGTAACGAACGCCACTTTTACCATCGAAATATGCCATGCGACTCTAAAAACGCAGCCTTTCGTCGATTTCGACGGTAATTTCTTTCCTGTTTGACGTAATTTGTCGTTTAGACGCTGTTTTCACTCCTTTTCACGCAATGAATGCAGCGCACGCCACTTTCAACATGGAAACAAGCCCAGCGACTCGCAAAAGGCAGCCTTTCGTCGACATCGACGGTAATTTCTTTCCTGTTTGAGATATTTCGACGTTTATACGCTGATTTTGCTAAATTTTACACGCCGAATGTAACGCACGTCACTTTTAGCATCGAAACATGCCATGCGACTCTAAAAACGGAGCCTTTCGTCGACATCGACGGTAATTTCTTTCCTGTTTGACGTAATTCGTCGTTTAGACGCTGTTTTCACTCCATTTCAAGCAATGAATGCAGCGCACGCCACTTTCAACATGGAAACAAGCCCAGCGACTCGCAGAACGCAGCCTTTCGTCGACATCGACGGTAATTTCGTTCCTGTTTGAGATATTTCGACGTTTATACGCTGATTTTGCTAAATTTTACACGCCGAATGTAACGCACGTCACTTATAGCATCGAAACATGCCATGGGACTCTAAAAACGCAGCCTTTCGTCGATTTCGACGGTAATTTCTTTCCTGTTTGAGATACTTCGACGTTTATACGCTGATTTTACTAAATTTTACACGCCGAATGTAACGCACGTCACTTTTAGCATCAAAACATGCCAAGCGACTCTAAAAACGCAGCCTTTCGTCGACATCGACGGTAATTTCTTTCCTGTTTGACGTAATTCGTCGCTTAGACGCTGTTTTCACTCCATTTCACGTAAATATATAACGTAATACTATATAACGTTATACGTTATATGTTATAACGTAATACTATATAGCGTTATACGTTATAACGTAAAACTATATTACGTTATACGTTATATGTTATAACGTGATACTATATATCGTTACACGTCATAACGTAATACTATATAACGACATACGTTGTGGCGTAATACTATATAACGTTATATGTCGTAACGTAATATTATATAACGTTATACGATATAACGTAATACTGCGTAACGTTTTACGATATAACGTAATACTGTATAACGTTATACGTTATATGTTATAACGTAATACTACATAACGTTACACGCTATAACTTAATACTATATAACCATATATGTTATAGCGTGATACTATATAACGTTACACGTTATAACGTAATACTACATAACGTTATATGTTGCAACATAATATTATATAACGATATACGTTGTAACGTAATACTATACAACGTTATACGTCATAACGTAATACTATATAACGATATACGTTGTGGAGTAACACTATATAAAGTTATACGTCATAACGTAATACTATATAACGTTATACGATATAACGTAATACTGCGTAACGTTATACGATATAACGTAATACTATATAACGTTACACGCTATAACTTAAGACTATATAACCATATATGTTATAGCGTGATACTATATAACGTTACACGTTATAAAGTAATACTATATAACGATATACGGTATAACGTAATACTATATAGCGTTATACGTTATAACGTAGAACTATATTACGTTATACGTTATATGTTACAACGTAATACTATATAATGATATACGTTATAACGTAATACTATGTAACGTTATACGATATAACGTAGTACTATATAACGTTATACGTTATATGTTGTAACGTAATACTATATAACTTTATACGTTATATGATAGAACGTAATACTAAATAATGATATACGTTATAAGGTAGTACTATACAACGTGATACGTTATACATTATAACGTAATACTATATAATGTTATACGTTATAACGTAATACTATATAACGTTATACGTTATAACGTAATAGTCTATAACGTTATACGTTATAACGTAATACTATATAACGATATACTTTACATGTTATAACGTAATACTAAATAATGTTATACGTTATATGTTATAACGTAATACTATATAACGTTATACGTCATAACGTAATACTATATAATGTTATACGTTATAACTTAATACTATATATCGTTATATGTCAAAACACAATATTATATATCGGTATACGCTGTAGCGTAATACTATATAACGTTATACGTTATATCGTAATAATATATAACGATATAGGTTATAACGTAATACTATACAATGTTATACGTCATAACGTAATACTATATAACAATAAACGTTATAACGTGACACCACATAACGCTATACGTTATAACGTAATACAATATAACACCATACGTTATAATGTAATACTATATAACGTTATACGTTTTACGTTATAACGTAATACTATATAACGTTACACGTTATAACGTAATACTATATAACGTTACACGTTATAACTTGATACTATATAACGTTATATGTTGCAACATAATACTATATAACGATATACGTTGTAACGTAATACTATATAACGTTATACGTCATAACGTAATACTATATAACGATATACGTTGTTGCGTAATACTATATAACGTTATACGATATAACGTAATACTGCGTAACGTTATACGATGTAACGTAATACTGTATAACGTTATACGTTATATGTTATAACGTAATACTATATAACGTTACACGCTATAACTTAATAATATATAACCATATATGTTATAGCGTGATACTATATAACTTTACACGTTATAACGTAATACTATATATCTCTATACTTTATATGTTATAACGTAATACTATATAAAGATATACGATATAACGTAATACTATTTAACGTTATACGTCACAAAGTAATACTATATATCGTTATACCTTATAATGTAATACTATATAACGTTATACGTTATAACGTAATACTATATAACGTTATACGTTATAACGTAATACTATATAACGTTATACGATATAACGTAATACTGCGTAACGTTATACTATGTAACGTAATACTGTATAACGTTATACGTTATATGTTATAACGTAATACTATGTAACGTTATACGTTATAAAGTAATACTATATAACGTTATACGTTATAACGTAATACTCTATAACGTTATACGTTATAACGTAATACTATATATCGTTATACGATATAACGTAATACTGTATAACGTTATTCATTATATGTTATAACGTAATACTATATAAAGATATACGATATAACGTAATACTATTTAACGTTATACGTCATAACGTAATGCTATATATCGTTATACGATATAACGTAATACTATATAACGTTACACGTGATAACTTAATACTATATATCGTTATATGTCATAACATAATATTATATAACGATATACGTTGTAACGTAATACTATATAACGTTAGACGTCATAACGTAATACTATATAACGATATACGTTGTAGCGTAATACTATATAACGTTATACGTTATAACGTAATAATATATAACGATATAGGTTATAACGTAATACTATACAATGTTATACGTCATAACGTAATACTATATAACGATATACGTTATAACTTAATACTATATAACGTTATACGTTATAACGTGATACTATACAACGTGATACGTTATATGTTATGACGTAATACTATATAACGATATACGTTATAACGTAATACTATATAACGATATAAGTTATAACGAAATACTATATAACGTTACACGTTATAACGTAATACTATATAACGTTACACGTTATAACGTAATACTATATAACGCTACACGTTATAACTTGATACTATATAACGTTATATTTTGCAACATAATATTATATAACGATATACGTTGTAACGTAATACTATATAACGTTATACGTCATAACGTAATACTATATAACGTTACACGCTATAACTTAATACTATATAACGATATACTTTACATGTTATAACGTAATAATTTATAACGTTATACGTTATAACGTGATACTATACAACGTGATACGTTATATGTCATAACATAATATTATATAACGATATACGTTGTAGCGTAATACTATATAACGTTATACGTTATAACGTAATACTATATAACGTTACACGTTATAACGTAATACTATATAACGCTACACGTTATAACTTAATACTACATAACGTTATATGATATAACATAATATTATATAGCGATATACGTTGTGGCGTAATACCATATCTCGTTATATGTTGCAACATATTATTATATAATGATATACGTTGTAGTGTAATACTCTATAACGTTATACGATATAACGTAATAGTGTATAACGTTATACGATATAACATAATACTATATAACGTTATGCTTTATATCTTATATCGTAATACTATATAACGTTACACGTTATAACTTAATACTCTATAACGTTATACGTTATAACGTAATACTATATAACGATATACTTTACATGTTATAACGTAATACTAAATAATGTTATACGTTATAACGTAATACTGTATAACGTTATGCGTCATAACGTAATACTATATAACGTTATACGTTATAACTTAATACTATATATCGTTATATGTCATAACATAATATTATATAACGGTATGTAGCGTAATACTATATAACGTTTTACGTTATAACGTAATACTATATAACGTTATACGTTATATGTTAGAACGTAATACTAAATAATGATATAAGTTATAAGATAATACTATACAACGTGATACGTTATATGTTATAAGGTAATACTATATAACGATATACTTTACATGTTATAACGTAATGCTAAATAATGTTATACGTTATAACGTAATACTGTATAACGTTATACGTCATAACGTAGTACTATATAACGTTACACGTTATAACGTAATACTATATAACTTTATACGTTATAACGTAATACTATATAACGTTATACGTCATAACGTAATTCTGTATAGCGATATAGGTTGTGGCGTAATACTATATAACGGTATACGTTGTGTCGTAATACTATATAACGTTATACGTCATAAGGTAATACTATATAACGTTATACGTCATAGCGTAATACTATATAACCTTATACGATATAACGTAATACCATATAACGTTAGACGATATAACGTAATACTGTATAACGTTATACGCTATATGTTATAACGTAATACTATATAACGTTACACGTTATAACTTAATACTATATAACGTTATACGTTATATGTTATAACGTAATACTAAATAATGATATACGTTATATCGTAATTCTATACAACGTGATACGTTATACGTTATAACATAATACTATATATCGTTATATGATATAACGTAATACTATATAACGTTACACGTTATAACTTAATACTATATTACGTTATATGTCATAACTTAATATTATATAACGATATACGTTGTAGCGTAATACTATATAACGTTATACGTTATAACGTAATACTATGTAACGTTGTACGTCATAACGTAATACTATATAACGTTATACGTCATAACGTAATACTATATAACGTTATACGATATAACGTAATACTATATAACGTTTCACGATATAACGTAATACTGTATAACGTTACACGTTATATGTTATAACGTAATACTATATAACGTTACACGTTATTACTTAATACTATATAACGTTATATGTCATAACATAATATTATATATCGATATACGTCGTAGCGTAATACTATACAACGATATATGTTATAGCGTAATACTATATAACGTTACACCTTATAACGAAAATAGTATATAACGTTACACGTTATAACGAAAATAGTATATAACGTTACACGTTATAACGAAAATAGTATATAACGTTACACGTTATAACGAAAATAGTATATAACGTTACACGTTATAACGTAATACTATATAACGTTACACGTTATAACGTAATACTATATAACGTTACACGTTATAACGTAATACTATATAACGTGACACGTTATAACTTAATACTATAAAACGTTATATGTTATAACATAATATTATATAGCGATATACGTTGTGGCGTAATACCATATCTCGTTATATGTTGCAACATAATATTATATAATGATATACGTTGTAGTGTAATACTCTATAACGTTATACGATATAACGTAATAGTGTATATCGTTATACGATATAACATAATACTATATAACGTTATGCTTTATATCTTATATAGTAATACTATATAACGTTACACGTTATAACTTAATACTATATAACGTTACACGTTATAACTTAATACTATATAACGTTACACGTTATAACGTAATACTATATAACGTTACACGTTATAACGTAATACTATATAACGTTATACGTTATAACGTAATACTATATAACGTTATACGTCATAACGTAATTCTATATAGCGATATACGTTGTAGTGTAATACTCTATAACGTTATACGATATAACGTAATAGTGTATAACGTTATACGATATAACATAATACTATATAACGTTATGCTTTATATCTTATATCGTAATACTATATAACGTTACACGTTATAACTTAATACTCTATAACGTTATACGTTATAACGTAATACTATATAACGATATACTTTACATGTTATAACGTAATACTAAATAATGTTATACGTTATAACGTAATACTGTATAACGTTATGCGTCATAACGTAATACTATATAATGTTATACGTTATAACTTAATACTATATAACGTTACACGTTATAACGTAATACTATATAACGTTATACGTTATAACGTAATACTATATAACGTTATACGTCACGACGTAATTCTATATAGCGATATACGTTGTGGCGTAATACTATATAACGGTATACGTTCTGTCGTAATACTATATAACGTTATACGATATAACGTAATACTGTATAACGTTATACGTTATATGTTATAACGTAATACTAAATAATGATATACGTTATATCGTAATTCTATACAACGTGATACGTTATATGATATAAGGTAATACTATATAACGTTATCCGTTATAACGTAATACTATATAACGTTATACGTTATAACGTAATACTATATAACGTTATACGTTATATGTTATAACGTAATACTAAATAATGATATACGTTATATCGTAATTCTATACAACGTGATACGTTATATGTTATAACATAATACTATAAATCGTTATACGATATAACGTAATACTATATAACGTTACACGTTATAACTTAATACTATATTACGTTATATGTCATAACATAATATTATATAACGATATACGTTGTAGCGTAATACTATATAACGTTATACGTTATAACGTAATACTATATAACGTTATACGTCATAACGTAATTCTATATAGCGATATACGTTGTGGCGTAATACTATACAACGGTATACGTTGTGTCGTAATACTATATAACGTTATACGTCATAACGTAATACTATATAACGTTATACGTCATAACGTAATACTATATAATGTTATACGTCATAACGTAATACTATATAACGTTATACGATATAACGTAATACTGTATAACGTTATACGTTATGTGTTATAACGTAATACTGTATAACGTTACACGTTATAACTTAATACTATGTAACGTTATATGTCATAACATAATATTATATATCGATATACGTTGTAGCGTAATACTACATAACGATATATATTATAGCGTATTACTATATAATGTTACACGTTTTAACGTAATACTATATAACTTTACACGTTATAACGTAATACTATATAACGTTATACGTTATAACGTAATACTATTTAACGTTAAACGTTTTAACGTAATACTATATAACATCATACGTTATAATGTAATTCTATATAACGCTATACACTATACGTTATAATGTAATGCTATATAACGTTATACGTTTTACGTTATAACGTAATACTATGTAACGTTATACGATGTAGCGTAGTACTATATAACGTTATACGTTATATGTTATAACGTAATACTATATAACGATATACGTTGTGGCGTAATACAATATAATGTTACACGTTATTACCTAATACTATATAACGATATATGTTATAGCGTAATACTATATAACGTTACACGTTATAACTTAATACTATATAGCGTCATACGTTATATGTCATAAGGCTATACTAAACAATGATACACGTTATAACGCAATACTATACAACGTGATTCGTTATACATTATAACGTAATACTATGTAACGTTATACGTTATAAAGTAATACTATATAACGTTATACGTTATAACGTAATACTCTATAACGTTATACGTTATAACGTAATACTATATAACGATATACTTTACATGTTATAACGTAATACTAAATAATGTTATACGTTATAACGTAATACTGTATAACGTTATGCGTCATAACGTAATACTATATAATGTTATACGTTATAACTTAATACTATATAACGTTACACGTTATAACGTAATACTATATAACGTTATACGTTATAACGTAATACTATATAACGTTATACGTCACGACGTAATTCTATATAGCGATATACGTTGTGGCGTAATACTATATAACGGTATACGTTCTGTCGTAATACTATATAACGTTATACGATATAACGTAATACTGTATAACGTTATACGTTATATGTTATAACGTAATACTAAATAATGATATACGTTATATCGTAATTCTATACAACGTGATACGTTATATGATATAAGGTAATACTATATAACGTTATCCGTTATAACGTAATACTATATAACGTTATACGTTATAACGTAATACTATATAACGTTATACGTTATATGTTATAACGTAATACTAAATAATGATATACGTTATATCGTAATTCTATACAACGTGATACGTTATATGTTATAACATAATACTATAAATCGTTATACGATATAACGTAATACTATATAACGTTATACGTCATAACGTAATTCTATATAGCGATATACGTTGTGGCGTAATACTATACAACGGTATACGTTGTGTCGTAATACTATATAACGTTATACGTCATAACGTAATACTATATAACGTTATACGTCATAACGTAATACTATATAATGTTATACGTCATAACGTAATACTATATAACGTTATACGATATAACGTAATACTGTATAACGTTATACGTTATATGTTATAACGTAATACTATATAACGTTACACGTTATTACTTAATACTATATAACGTTATATGTCATAACATAATATTATATATCGATATACGTCGTAGCGTAATACTATACAACGATATATGTTATAGCGTAATACTATATAACGTTACACCTTATAACGAAAATAGTATATAACGTTACACGTTATAACGAAAATAGTATATAACGTTACACGTTATAACGAAAATAGTATATAACGTTACACGTTATAACGAAAATAGTATATAACGTTACACGTTATAACGTAATACTATATATCGTTACACGTTATAACGTAATACTATATAACGTTACACGTTATAACGTAATACTATATAACGTTACACGTTATAACGTAATACTATATAACGTTACACGTTATAACGTAATACTATATAACGTTACACGTTATAACGTAATACTATATAACGTGACACGTTATAACTTAATACTATAAAACGTTATATGTTATAACATAATATTATATAGCGATATACGTTGTGGCGTAATACCATATCTCGTTATATGTTGCAACATAATATTATATAATGATATACGTTGTAGTGTAATACTCTATAACGTTATACGATATAACGTAATAGTGTATATCGTTATACGATATAACATAATACTATATAACGTTATGCTTTATATCTTATATAGTAATACTATATAACGTTACACGTTATAACTTAATACTATATAACGTTACACGTTATAACGTAATACTATATAACGTTACACGTTATAACGTAATTCTATATAACGTTATACGTTATAACGTAATACTATATAACGTTATACGTCATAACGTAATTCTATATAGCGATATACGTTGTAGTGTAATACTCTATAACGTTATACGATATAACGTAATAGTGTATAACGTTATACGATATAACATAATACTATATAACGTTATGCTTTATATCTTATATCGTAATACTATATAACGTTACACGTTATAACTTAATACTCTATAACGTTATACGTTATAACCTAATACTATATAACGATATACTTTACATGTTATAACGTAATACTAAATAATGTTATACGTTATAACGTAATACTGTATAACGTTATGCGTCATAACGTAATACTATATAATGTTATACGTTATAACTTAATACTATATAACGTTACACGTTATAACGTAATACTATATAACGTTATACGTTATAACGTAACACTATATAACGTTATACGTCACGACGTAATTCTATATAGCGATATACGTTGTGGCGTAATACTATACAACGGTATACGTTGTGTCGTAATACTATATAACGTTATACGTCATAACGTAATACTATATAATGTTATACGTCATAACGTAATACTATATAACGTTATCCGTTATAACGTAATACTATATAACGTTATACGTTATAACGTAATACTATATAACGTTATACGTTATATGTTATAACGTAATACTAAATAATGATATACGTTATATCGTAATTCTATACAACGTGATACGTTATATGTTATAACATAATACTATAAATCGTTATACGATATAACGTAATACTATATAACGTTATACGTCATAACGTAATTCTATATAGCGATATACGTTGTGGCGTAATACTATACAACGGTATACGTTGTGTCGTAATACTATATAACGTTATACGTCATAACGTAATACTATATAACGTTATACGTCATAACGTAATACTATATAATGTTATACGTCATAACGTAATACTATATAACGTTATACGATATAACGTAATACTGTATAACGTTATACGTTATATGTTATAACGTAATACTGTATAACGTTACACGTTATGACTTAATACTATGTAACGTTATATGTCATAACATAATATTATATATCGATATACGTTGTAGCGTAATACTACATAACGATATATATTATAGCGTATTACTATATAATGTTACACGTTTTAACGTAATACTATATAACTTTACACGTTATAACGTAATACTATATAACGTTATACGTTATAACGTAATACTATTTAACGTTAAACGTTTTAACGTAATACTATATAACATCATACGTTATAATGTAATTCTATATAACGCTATACACTATACGTTATAATGTAATGCTATATAACGTTATACGTTTTACGTTATAACGTAATACTATGTAACGTTATACGATGTAGCGTAGTACTATATAACGTTATACGTTATATGTTATAACGTAATACTATATAACGATATACGTTGTGGCGTAATACAATATAATGTTACACGTTATTACCTAATACTATATAACGATATATGTTATAGCGTAATACTATATAACGTTACACGTTATAACTTAATACTATATAGCGTCATACGTTATATGTCATAAGGCTATACTAAACAATGATACACGTTATAACGCAATACTATACAACGTGATTCGTTATACATTATAACGTAATACTATGTAACGTTATACGTTATAAAGTAATACTATATAACGTTATACGTTATAACGTAATACTCTATAACGTTATACGTTATAACGTAATACTATATATCGTTATACGATATAACGTAATACTGTATAACGTTATTCATTATATGTTATAACGTAATACTATATAAAGATATACGATATAACCGAATACTATTTAACGTTATACGTCATAACGTAATGCTATATATCGTTATACGATATAACGTAATACTATATAACGTTACACGTTATAACTTAATACTATATATCGTTATATGTCATAACATAATATTATATAACGATATACGTTGTAACGTAATACTATATAACGTTAGACGTCATAACGTAATACTATATAACGATATACGTTGTAGCGTAATACTATATAACGTTATACGTTATAACGTAATAATATATAACGATATAGGTTATAACGTAATACTATACAATGTTATACGTCATATCGTAATACTATATAACGATATACGTTATAACTTAATACTATATAACGTTATACGTTATAACGTGATACTATACAACTTGATACGTTATATGTTATGACGTAATACTATATAACGATATACGTTGTAGCGTAATACTATATAACGTTATACGTTATAACGTAATACTATATAACGTTACACGTTATAACGTAATACTATATAACGTTACACGTTATAACTTGATACTATATAACGTTATATGTTGCAACATAATATTCTATAACGATATACGTTGTAACGTAATACTATATAACGCTACACGTTATAACTTAATACTACATAACGTTATATGATATAACATAATATTATATAGCGATATACGTTGTGGCGTAATACCATATCTCGTTATATGTTGCAACATATTATTATATAATGATATACGTTGTAGTGTAATACTCTATAACGTTATACGATATAACGTAATAGTGTATAACGTTATACGATATAACATAATACTATATAACGTTATGCTTTATATCTTATATCGTAATACTATATAACGTTACACGTTATAACTTAATACTCTATAACGTTATACGTTATAACGTAATACTATATAACGATATACTTTACATGTTATAACGTAATACTAAATAATGTTATACGTTATATCGTAATACTGTATAACGTTATGCGTCATAACGTAATACTATATAACGTTATACGTTATAACGTAATACTATATAACTTTATACGTTATAACGTAATACTATATAACGTTATACGTCATAACGTAATTCTGTATAGCGATATAGGTTGTGGCGTAATACTATATAACGTTTTACGTTATAACGTAATACTATATAACGTTATACGTTATATGTTAGAACGTAATACTAAATAATGATATACGTTATAAGATGATACTATACAACATGATACGTTATATGTTATAAGGTAATACTATATAACGATATACTTTACATGTTATAACGTAATGCTAAATAATGTTATACGTTATAACGTAATACTGTATAACGTTATACGTCATAACGTAATACTATATAACGTTACACGTTATAACGTAATACTATATAACTTTATACGTTATAACGTAATACTATATAACGTTATACGTCATAACGTAATTCTGTATAGCGATATAGGTTGTGGCGTAATACTATATAACGGTATACGTTGTGTCGTAATACTATATAACGTTATACGTCATAAGGTAATACTATATAACGTTATACGTCATAGCGTAATACTATATAACCTTATACGATATAACGTAATACCATATAACGTTACACGATATAACGTAATACTGTATAACGTTATACGCTATATGTTATAACGTAATACTATATAACGTTACACGTTATAACTTAATACTATATAACGTTATACGTTATATGTTATAACGTAATACTAAATAATGATATACGTTATATCGTAATTCTATACAACGTGATACGTTATATGTTATAACATAATACTATATATCGTTATATGATATAACGTAATACTATATAACGTTACACGTTATAACTTAATACTATATTACGTTATATGTCATAACATAATATTATATAACGATATACGTTGTAGCGTAATACTATATAACGTTATACGTTATAACGTAATACTATATAACGTTGTACGTCATAACGTAATACTATATAACGTTATACGTCATAACGTAATACTATATAACGTTATACGATATAACGTAATACTATATAACGTTACACGATATAACGTAATACTGTATAACGTTACACGTTATATGTTATAACGTAATACTATATAACGTTACACGTTATTACTTAATACTATATAACGTTATATGTCATAACATAATATTATATATCGATATACGTCGTAGCGTAATACTATACAACGATATATGTTATAACGTAATACTATATAACGTTACACGTTATAACGTAATACTATATAACGTTACACGTTATAACGTAATACTATATAACGTTACACGTTATAACGTAATACTATATAACGTTACACGTTATAACGTAATACTATATAACGTTACACGTTATAACGTAATACCATATAACGTGACACGTTATAACTTAATACTATAAAACGTTATATGTTATAACATAATATTATATAGCGATATACGTTGTGGCGTAATACCATATCTCGTTATATGTTGCAACATAATATTATATAATGATATACGTTGTAGTGTAATACTCTATAACGTTATACGATATAACGTAATAGTGTATAACGTTATACGATATAACATAATACTATATAACGTTATGCTTTATATCTTATACAGTAATACTATATAACGTTACACGTTATAACTTAATACTATATAACGTTACACGTTATAACGTAATACTATATAACGTTACACGTTATAACGTAATACTATATAACGTTATACGTTATAACGTAATACTATATAACTTTATACGTCATAACGTAATTCTATATAGCGATATACGTTGTAGTGTAATACTCTATAACGTTATACGATATAACGTAATAGTGTATAACGTTATACGATATAACATAATACTATATAACGTTATGCTTTATATCTTATATCGTAATACTATATAACGTTACACGTTATAACTTAATACTCTATAACGTTATACGTTATAACGTACTACTATACAGCGATATACTTTACATGTTATAACGTAATACTAAATAATGTTATACGTTATAACGTAATACTGTATAACGTTATGCGTCATAACGTAATACTATATAATGTTATACGTTATAACTTAATACTATATAACGTTACACGTTATAACGTAATACTATATAACGTTATACGTTATAACGTAATACTATATAACGTTATACGTCATAACGTAATTCTATATAGCGATATACGTTGTGGCGTAATACTATATAACGGTATACGTTCTGTCGTAATACTATATAACGTTATACGATATAACGTAATACTGTATAACGTTATACGTTATATGTTATAACGTAATACTAAATAATGATATACGTTATATCGTAATTCTATACAACGTGATACGTTATATGATATAAGGTAATACTATATAACGTTATCCGTTATAACGTAATACTATATAACGTTATACGTTATATGTTATAACGTAATACTAAATAATGATATACGTTATATCGTAATTCTATACAACGTTATACGTTATAACGTAATACTATATTACGTTATATGTCATAACATAATATTATATAACGATATACGTTGTAGCGTAATACTATATAACGTTATACGTTATAACGTAATACTATATAACGTTATACGTCATAACGTAATTCTATATAGCGATATACGTTGTGGCGTAATACTATATAACGGCATACGTTGTGTCGTAATACTATATAACGTTATACGACATAACGTAATACTATATAACGTTATACGTCATAACGTAATACTATATAACGTTATACGTCATAACGTAATACTATATAACGTTATACGATATAACGTAACGCTATATAACGCTACACGATATAACGTAATACTGTATAACGTTATACGTTATATGTTATAACGTAATACTATATAACGTTACACGTTATAACTTAATACTATGTAACGTTATATGTCATAACATAATATTATATATCGATATACGTTGTAGCGTAATACTACATAACGATATATATTATAGCGTATTACTATATAACGTTACACGTTTTAACGTAATACTATATAACTTTACACGTTATAACGTAATACTATATAACGTTACACGTTATAACGTAATACTATATAACGTTACACGTTATAACTTAATACTATATAACGTGTAACGTTTTAACGTAATACTATATAACGTTATATGTCATATCATAATATTATATAACGATATACGTTGTAGCGTAATACTATATAACGATATTTGTTATAGCGTAATACTATATAACGTTACACGTTATAGCGTAATACTATATAACGTTACACGTTATAACATAATACTATATAACGCTACACGTTATAACGTAATACTATATAACGTTATACGTCATAACGTAATACTATATAACGTTATACGTCATAACGTAATACTATATAACGTTATACGATATAACGTAACACTATATAACGTTACACGATATAACGTAATACTATATAACGTTACACGTTATAACATAATACTATATAACGCTACACGTTATAACTTAATACTTTATAACGTTATACGTTATAACGTAATACTATATAACGATATACTTTACATGTTATAACGTAATACTAAATAATGTTATACGTTATAACGTAATACTGTATAACGTTATGCGTCATAACGTAATACTATATAATGTTATACCTTATAACTTAATACTATATAACGTTACACGTTATAACGTAATACTATATAACGTTATACGTTATAACGTAATACTATATAACGTTATACGTCACGACGTAATTCTATATAGCGATATACGTTGTGGCGTAATACTATATAACGGTATACGTTCTGTCGTAATACTATATAACGTTATACGATATAACGTAATACTGTATAACGTTATACGTTATATGTTATAACGTAATACTAAATAATGATATACGTTATATCGTAATTCTATACAACGTGATACGTTATATGATATAAGGTAATACTATATAACGTTATCCGTTATAACGTAATACTATATAACGTTATACGTTATAACGTAATACTATATAACGTTATACGTTATATGTTATAACGTAATACTAAATAATGATATACGTTATATCGTAATTCTATACAACGTGATACGTTATATGTTATAACATAATACTATAAATCGTTATACGATATAACGTAATACTCTATAACGTTATACGTTATAACGTACTACTATATAGCGATATGCTTTACATGTTATAACGTAATACTAAATAATGTTATACGTTATAACGTAATACTGTATAACGTTATGCGTCATAACGTAATACTATATAATGTTATACGTTATAACTTAATACTATATAACGTTACACGTTATAACGTAATACTATATAACGTTATACGTTATAACGTAATACTATATAACGTTATACGTTATAACGTAATACTATATAACGTTATACGTCATAACGTAATTCTATATAGCGATATACGTTGTGGCGTAATACTATATAACGGTATACGTTCTGTCGTAATACTATATAACGTTATACGATATAACGTAATACTGTATAACGTTATACGTTATATGTTATAACGTAATACTAAATAATGATATACGTTATATCGTAATTCTATACAACGTGATACGTTATATGATATAAGGTAATACTATATAACGTTATCCGTTATAACGTAATACTATATAACGTTATACGTTATATGTTATAACGTAATACTAAATAATGATATACGTTATATCGTAATTCTATACAACGTTATACGTTATAACGTAATACTATATTACGTTATATGTCATAACATAATATTATATAACGATATACGTTGTAGCGTAATACTATATAACGTTATACGTTATAACGTAATACTATATAACGTTATACGTCATAACGTAATTCTATATAGCGATATACGTTGTGGCGTAATACTATATAACGGTATACGTTGTGTCGTAATACTATATAACGTTATACGTCATAACGTAATACTATATAACGTTATACGTCATAACGTAATACTATATAACGTTATACGTCATAACGTAATACTATATAACGTTATACGATATAACGTAACGCTATATAACGCTACACGATATAACGTAATACTGTATAACGTTATACGTTATATGTTATAACGTAATACTATATAACGTTACACGTTATAACTTAATACTATGTAACGTTATATGTCATAACATAATATTATATATCGATATACGTTGTAGCGTAATACTACATAACGATATATATTATAGCGTATTACTATATAACGTTACACGTTTTAACGTAATACTATATAACTTTACACGTTATAACGTAATACTATATAACGTTACACGTTATAACGTAATACTATATAACGTTACACGTTATAACTTAATACTATATAACGTGTAACGTTTTAACGTAATACTATATAACGTTATATGTCATATCATAATATTATATAACGATATACGTTGTAGCGTAATACTATATAACGATATTTGTTATAGCGTAATACTATATAACGTTACACGTTATAACGTAATACTATATAACGTTACACGTTATAACATAATACTATATAACGCTACACGTTATAACGTAATACTATATAACGTTATACGTCATAACGTAATACTATATAACGTTATACGTCATAACGTAATACTATATAACGTTATACGATATAACGTAACACTATATAACGTTACACGATATAACGTAATACTATATAACGTTACACGTTATAACATAATACTATATAACGCTACACGTTATAACTTAATACTTTATAACGTTATACGTTATAACGTAATACTATATAACGATATACTTTACATGTTATAACGTAATACTAAATAATGTTATACGTTATAACGTAATACTGTATAACGTTATGCGTCATAACGTAATACTATATAATGTTATACCTTATAACTTAATACTATATAACGTTACACGTTATAACGTAATACTATATAACGTTATACGTTATAACGTAATACTATATAACGTTATACGTTATAACGAAAATAGTATATAACGTTACACGTTATAACGAAAATAGTATATAACGTTACACGTTATAACGAAAATAGTATATAACGTTACACGTTATAACGAAAATAGTATATAACGTTACACGTTATAACGAAAATAGTATATAACGTTACACGTTATAACGTAATACTATATAACGTTACACGTTATAACGTAATACTATATAACGTTACACGTTATAACGTAATACTATATAACGTGACACGTTATAACTTAATACTATAAAACGTTATATGTTATAACATGATATTATATAGCGATATACGTTGTGGCGTAATACCATATCTCGTTATATGTTGCAACATAATATTATATAATGATATACGTTGTAGTGTAATACTCTATAACGTTATACGATATAACGTAATAGTGTATAACGTTATACGATATAACATAATACTATATAACGTTATGCTTTATATCTTATATAGTAATACTATATAACGTTACACGTTATAACTTAATACTCTATAACGTTATACGTTATAACGTAATACTATATAACGATATACTTTACATGTTATAACGTAATACTAAATAATGTTATACGTTATAACGTAATACTGTATAACGTTATGCGTCATAACGTAATACTATATAATGTTATACGTTATAACTTAATACTATATAACGTTACACGTTATAACGTAATACTATATAACGTCATACGTTATAACGTAATACTATATAACGTTATACGTCACGACGTAATTCTATATAGCGATATACGTTGTGGCGTAATACTATATAACGGTATACGTTCTGTCGTAATACTATATAACGTTATACGATATAACGTAATACTGTATAACGTTATACGTTATATGTTATAACGTAATACTAAATAATGATATACGTTATATCGTAATTCTATACAACGTGATACGTTATATGATATAAGGTAATACTATATAACGTTATCCGTTATAACGTAATACTATTTAACGTTATACGTTATAACGTAATACTATATAACGTTATACGTTATAACGTAATACTATATAACGTTATACGTTATATGTTATAACGTAATACTAAATAATGGTATACGTTATATCGTAATTCTATACAACGTGATACGTTATATGTTATAACATAATACTATAAATCGTTATACGATATAACGTAATACTATATAACGTTACACGTTATAACTTAATACTATATTACGTTATATGTCATAACATAATATTATATAACGATATACGTTGTAGCGTAATTATATATAACGTTATACGTTATAACGTAATACTATATAACGTTATACGTTATAACGTAATACTGTATAACGTTATGCGTCATAACGTAATACTATATAATGTTATACGTTATAACTTAATACTATATAACGTTACACGTTATAACGTAATACTATATAACGTTATACGTTATAACGTAATACTATATAACGTTACACGTCATAGCGTAATTCTATATAGCGATATACGTTGTGGCGTAATACTATATAACGGTATACGTTCTGTCGCAATACTATATAACGTTATACGATATAACGTAATACTGTATAACGTTATACGTTATATGTTATAACGTAATACTAAATAATGATATACGTTATATCGTAATTCTATACAACGTGATACGTTATATGATATAAGGTAATACTATATAACGTTATCCGTTATAACGTAATACTATATAACGTTATACGTTATATGTTATAACGTAATACTAAATAATGATATACGTTATATCGTAATTCTATACAACGTTATACGTTATAACGTAATACTATATTACGTTATATGTCATAACATAATATTATATAACGATATACGTTGTAGCGTAATACTATATAACGTTATACGTTATAACGTAATACTATATAACGTTATACGTCATAACGTAATTCTATATAGCGATATACGTTGTGGCGTAATACTATATAACGGTATACGTTGTGTCGTAATACTATATAACGTTATACGTCATAACGTAACACTATATAACGTTATACGTCATAACGTAATACTATATAACGTTATACGATATAACGTAACGCTATATAACGCTACACGATATAACGTAATACTGTATAACGTTATACGTTATATGTTATAACGTAATACTATATAACGTTACACGTTATAACTTAATACTATGTAACGTTATATGTCATAACATAATATTATATATCGATATACGTTGTAGCGTAATACTACATAACGATATATATTATAGCGTATTACTATATAACGTTACACGTTTTAACGTAATACTATATAACTTTACACGTTATAACGTAATACTATATAACGTTACACGTTATAACGCAATACTATATAACGTTACACGTTATAACTTAATACTATATAACGTTATATGTTATAACATGATATTATATAGCGATATACGTTGTGGCGTAATACCATATCTCGTTATATGTTGCAACATAATATTATATAATGATATACGTTGTAGTGTAATACTCTATAACGTTATACGATATAACGTAATAGTGTATAACGTTATACGATATAACATAATACTATATAACGTTATGCTTTATATCTTATATAGTAATACTATATAACGTTACACGTTATAACTTAATACTCTATAACGTTATACGTTATAACGTAATACTATATAACGATATACTTTACATGTTATAACGTAATACTAAATAATGTTATACGTTATAACGTAATACTGTATAACGTTATGCGTCATAACGTAATACTATATAATGTTATACGTTATAACTTAATACTATATAACGTTACACGTTATAACGTAATACTATATAACGTTATACGTTATAACGTAATACTATATAACGTTATACGTCACGACGTAATTCTATATAGCGATATACGTTGTGGCGTAATACTATATAACGGTATACGTTCTGTCGTAATACTATATAACGTTATACGATATAACGTAATACTGTATAACGTTATACGTTATATGTTATAACGTAATACTAAATAATGATATACGTTATATCGTAATTCTATACAACGTGATACGTTATATGATATAAGGTAATACTATATAACGTTATCCGTTATAACGTAATACTATATAACGTTATACGTTATAACGTAATACTATATAACGTTATACGTTATAACGTAATACTATATAACGTTATACGTTATATGTTATAACGTAATACTAAATAATGGTATACGTTATATCGTAATTCTATACAACGTGATACGTTATATGTTATAACATAATACTATAAATCGTTATACGATATAACGTAATACTATATAACGTTACACGTTATAACTTAATACTATATTACGTTATATGTCATAACATAATATTATATAACGATATACGTTGTAGCGTAATTATATATAACGTTATACGTTATAACGTAATACTATATAACGTTATAGGTTATAACGTAATACTGTATAACGTTATGCGTCATAACGTAATACTATATAATGTTATACGTTATAACTTAATACTATATAACGTTACACGTTATAACGTAATACTATATAACGTTATACGTTATAACGTAATACTATATAACGTTACACGTCATAGCGTAATTCTATATAGCGATATACGTTGTGGCGTAATACTATATAACGGTATACGTTCTGTCGCAATACTATATAACGTTATACGATATAACGTAATACTGTATAACGTTATACGTTATATGTTATAACGTAATACTAAATAATGATATACGTTATATCGTAATTCTATACAACGTGATACGTTATATGATATAAGGTAATACTATATAACGTTATCCGTTATAACGTAATACTATATAACGTTATACGTTATATGTTATAACGTAATACTAAATAATGATATACGTTATATCGTAATTCTATACAACGTTATACGTTATAACGTAATACTATATTACGTTATATGTCATAACATAATATTATATAACGATATACGTTGTAGCGTAATACTATATAACGTTATACGTTATAACGTAATACTATATAACGTTATACGTCATAACGTAATTCTATATAGCGATATACGTTGTGGCGTAATACTATATAACGGTATACGTTGTGTCGTAATACTATATAACGTTATACGTCATAACGTAACACTATATAACGTTATACGTCATAACGTAATACTATATAACGTTATACGATATAACGTAACGCTATATAACGCTACACGATATAACGTAATACTGTATAACGTTATACGTTATATGTTATAACGTAATACTATATAACGTTACACGTTATAACTTAATACTATGTAACGTTATATGTCATAACATAATATTATATATCGATATACGTTGTAGCGTAATACTACATAACGATATATATTATAGCGTATTACTATATAACGTTACACGTTTTAACGTAATACTATATAACTTTACACGTTATAACGTAATACTATATAACGTTACACGTTATAACGCAATACTATATAACGTTACACGTTATAACTTAATACTATATAACGTGTAACGTTTTAACGTAATACTATATAACGTTATATGTCATATCATAATATTATATAACGATATACGTTGTAGCGTAATACTATATAACGATATTTGTTATAGCGTAATACTATATAACGTTACACGTTATAACGTAATACTATATAACGTTACACGTTATAACATAATACTATATAACGCTACACGTTATAACGTAATACTATATAACGTTACACGTTATAACGTAATACTATATAACGTTACACGTTATAACTTAATACTATATAACGTTATATGTCATAACATAATATTATATAACGATATACGCTGTAGCGTAATACTATATAACGATACACGCTGTAGCGTAATACTATATAACGTTATATGTTATAACGTAATACTATATAACGTTATACGTTATAACGTAATACTATATAACGCTATACGTTATAACGTAATACTATATAACGTTATACGTCGTAACGTAATACTATATAGAGATATACGTTGTGGCGTAATACTATATAAGGTTATACGTCATAACGTAATACTATATAACGTTATACGATATAACGTAATACTATATAACGTTACACGATATAACGTAATACTGTATAACGTTATACGTTATATGTTATAACGTAATACTATATAACGATACACGTTATAACTTAATACTATATAACGTTATATGTCATAACATAATATTATATAACGATATACATTGTAGCGTAATACTATATAACGATATATGTTATAGCGTAATACTATATAACGTTACACGTTATAACGAAAATAGTATATAACGTTACACATTATAACGTAATACTATATAACGTTACACGTTATAACGTAATACTATATAACGTTACACGTTATAACGTAATACTATATAACGTTACACGTTATAACGTAATACTATATAACGTTACACGTTATAACGTAATACTATATAACGTTACACGTTATAACGTAATACTATATAACGTTACACGTTATAACTTAATACTATAAAACGTTATATGTTATAACATAATATAATATAGCGATATACGTTGTGGCGTAATACCATATCTCGTTATATGTTGCAACATAATATTATATAATGATATACGTTGTAGTGTAATACTCTATAACGTTATACGATATAACGTAATAGTGTATAACGTTATACGATATAACATAATACTATATAACGTTATGCTTTATATCTTATATCGTAATACTATATAACGTTACACGTTATAACTTAATACTATATAACGTTACACGTTATAACGTAATACTATATAACGTTATATGTCATAACGTAATACTATATAACGTTATACGTCATAACGTAATACTATATAACGTTATACGATATAATGTAATACTATATAACGTTACACGATATAACGTAATACTGTATAACGTTATTCGTTATACGTCATAACGAAATACTATATAACGTTGTACGTCATAACGTAATACTATATAACGTTATACGCCATAACGTAATACTATATAACGTTATACGATATAACGTAATACTATATAACGTTACACGATATAACGTAATACTGTATAACGTTATTCGTTATATGTTATAACGTAATACTATATAACGTTACACGTTATAACTTAATACTATATAACGTTATATGTCATATCATAATATTATATAACGATATACGTCGTAGCGTAATACTATATAACGTTATACGATATAACGTAATACAGTATAGCGTTATACGTTATATGTTATAACGTTATACTAAATAATGATATACATTACAACGCAATACTATATAACGTTACACGTTATAACGTAATACTATATAACGTTACACGTTATAACTTAATACAATGTAACGATATATGTTGTAGCGTAATACTATATATCGTTATACGTCATAACGTAAGACTATATGTAACGTTATACATTATAACGTAATACTATATAACGGTATACGTTATAACGTAATACTCTATAGCGTTAAACGTTATAACGTAATTCTATATAACGTTACACGTTATAACGTAATACTATATAACGTTATACGTCATAACGTAAGACTATATGTAACGTTATACATTATAACGCAATACTATATAACGGTATACGTTATAACGTAATACTCTATAGCGTTAAACGTTATAACGTAATTCTATATAACGTTACACGTTATAACGTAATACTATATAACGTTACACGTTATAACGTAATACTATATAACGTTACACGTTATAACGTAATACTATATAACGTTACACGTTATAACGTAATACTACATAACGTTACACGTTATAACTTAATACTATATAACGTTATATGTCATAACATAATATTATATAACGATATACGTTGTAGCGTAATACTATATAACGATATATGTTATAGCGTAATACTATATAACGTTACACGTTATAACTTAATACTATATAACGATATACGCTGTAGCGTAATACTATATAACGTTATATGTTATAACGTAATACTATATAACGTTATATGTTATAACGTAATACTATATAACGCTATACGTTATAACGTAATACTATCTAGCGTTATACGATATAACGTGATAGTGTATAACGTTATACGATATAACATAATACTATATAACGTTATGCTTTATATCTTATATCGTAATACTATATAATGTTACACTTTATAACTTAATAGTATATAACGTTACACGTTATAACGTAATACTATATAATGTTACACGTTATAACGTAATACTATATAACGTTAGACGTCATAACGTAATACTATATAACGTTACATGTTATAACGTAATACTATATATCGTTACACGTTATAACGTAATACTATATAACGTTACACGTTATAACTTAATACTAGATAACGTTATATGTTATAACATAATATTATATAGCGATATACGTTTTGGCGTAATACCATATCTCGTTATATGTTGCAACATAATATTATATAATGATATACGTTGTAGTGTAATACTCTATAACGTTATACGATATAACGTAATAGTGTATAACGTTATACGATATAACATAATACTATATAACGTTATGCTTTATTTCTTATATCGTAATACTATATAACGTTACACGTTATAACTTAATACTATATAACGTTATACGTTATAACGTAATACTATATAATGTTACACGTTATAACGTAATACTATATAACGATATACGTTATAACGTAATACTATATAACGTTATACGTTGTAGCGTAATACTATATAACGTTATGCGTCATGACGTAAGACTATATGTAACGTTATACACTATAACGTAATACTATATAACGTTATACGTTATAACGTAATACTATAAAACGACATACGTTGTGGCGAAACACTATATAACGTTATACGTCATAACGTAATACTATATAACGTTATACGATATAACGTAATACAGTATAACGTTCTACGTTACATGTCATAACGTAATACTATTTGACGATATACGATATAACGTAATACTGTATAACGTGATTCGTTATATGTCATAACGTAATATTATTTAACGTCATACGATATAACGTAATACTGTGTTACGTTATTCGTTATATGTTATAACGTAATACTATATAACGATATACGATATAACGTAATACTATTTAACGTTATACGTCATAACGTAATACTATATATCGTAGTACGATATACCGTCATACTATATAACGTTACACCATATAACGTAATACTATATAACGCTATACGTTATATGTTATATCGTAATACTATAAAGCGATATACGTTATAGCGTAATACTGTATAACGTTATACGTTATATGTTGTAACGTATTACTATATAACGTTACACGTTATTACGTAAGACTATATAACGTTATACGTCATAACGTAATTCTATATAGCGATATACGTTGTGGCGTAATACTATATAACGGTATACGTTGTGTCGTAATACTATATAACGTTATTCGTCATAACGTAATACTATATAACGTTATACGATATATCGTAATACTATATAACGTTACACGATATAACGTAATACTATATAACGTTAGACGTCATAACGTAATACTATATAGAGATATACGTTATAACGTAATACTATATAACGTTACACGTTTTAACGTAATACTATATAACGTTATACGTTATAACGTAATACTATATACCGTTATACGTCATAACGTAATTCTATATAGCGATATACGTTGTGGCGTAATACTATATAACGGTATACGTTGTGTCGTAATACTATATAACGTTATACGTCATAACGTAATACTATATAACGTTATACGTCATAACGTAATACTATATAACGTTATGCGATATAACGTAATACTATATAACGTTACACGATATAACGTAATACTGTATAACGTTATACGTTATATGTTATAACGTAATACTATATAACGTTACACGTTATAACTTAATGCTATATAACGTTATATGTCATAACATAATATTATATAACGATATACGCTGTAGCGTAATACTATATAACGTTATATGTTATAACGTAATACTATATAACGTTATACGTCATAACGTAATACTATATAGAGGTATACGTTGTGGCGTAATACTATATAAGGTTATACGTCATAACGTAATACTATATAACGTTATACGATATAACGTAATACTATATAACGTTACACGATATAACGTAATACTGTATAACCTTATACGTTATATGTTATAACGTAATACTATATAACGATACACGTTATAACTTAATACTATAAAACGTTATATGTCATAACATAATATTATATAACGATATACGCTGTAGCGTAATACTATATAACGTTATATGTTATAACGTAATACTATATAACGTTATACGTTATAACGTAATACTATATAACGCTATACGTTATAACGTAATACTATATAACGTTATACGTCATAACGTAATACTATATAGAGATATACGTTATAACGTAATACTATATAACGTTACACGTTTTAACGTAATACTATATAACGTTACACGTTATAACGTAATACTATATAACGTTACACGTTATAACGTAATACTATATAACGTTACACGTTATAACGTAATACTATATAACGTTACACGTTATAACGTAATATTATATAACGTTACACGTTATAACGTATTACTATATAACGTTACACGTTATAACGTAATACTATATAACGTTACACGTTATAACTTAATACTATATAACGTTATATGTCATAACATAATATTATAATACGATACACGTTGTAGCGTAATACCATATAACGATATATGTTATAGCGTAATACTATATAACGTTACACGTTATAACGAAAATAGTATATAACGTTACTCATTATAACGTAATACTATATAACGTTACACGTTATAACGTAATACTATATAACGTTACACGTTATAACGTAACACTATATAACGTTACACGTTATAACGTAATACTATATAACGTTACACGTTATAACGTAACACTATATAACGTTACACGTTATAACGTATTACTATATAACGTTACACGTTATAACGTATTACTATATAACGTTACACGTTATAACGTAATACTATATAACGTTACACGTTATAACGAAAATAGTATGTTACGTTACACGTTATAACGTAATACTGTATAACGTTATACATTATGTGTTATAACGTAATACTATATAACGTTACACGTTATAACGTAATACTATATAACGTTACACGTTATAACGAAAATAGTATGTAACGTTACACGTTATAACGTAATACTGTATAACGTTATACATTATGTGTTATAACGTAATACTATATAACGTTACACGTTATAACTTAATACTATATAACGTTGTACGTTATAACGTAATACTATAAACCGATATACGTTGTGGCGAAACACTATATAACGTTATACGTCATAACGTAATACTATATAACGTTATACGATATAACGTAATACAGTAAAACGTTATACGTTACATGTCATAACGTAATACTATTTAACGATATACGATATAACGTAATACAGTATAACGTTATTCGTTATATGTCATAACGTAATTCTATTTATCGTTATACGATATAACGTAATACTGTATAACGTTATTCGATATATGTTATAACGTAATACTATATAACGATATGCGATATAACGTAACACTATTTAACGTTATACGTCATAACGTAATAATATATATCGTAATACGATATAACGTCATACTATATAACGTTACACGATATAACGTAATACTATATAACGTTACACGTTATAACTTAATACTATATAACGATATATGTTGTAGCGTAATACTATATAACGTTACACGTTATAACGTAATACTATATAACGTCATACGTTATGTGTTATAACGTTATACTATATAACGATGTACGTTGTAGCGTAATACTATTTAACGTTATGCGTCATGACGTAAGACTATATGTAACGTTATACACTATAACGTAATACTATTTAACGTTATACGTCATAACGTAATACTATATATCGTAGTACGATAAACCGTCATACTATATAACGTTACACCATATAACGTAATACTATATAACGCTATACGTTATATCGTAATACTATAAAGCGATATACGTTATAGCGTAATACTGTATAACGTTATACGTTATATGTTGTAACGTATTACTATATAACGTTACACGTTATTACGTAAGACTATATAACGTTATACGTCATAACGTAATTCTATATAGCGATATACGTTGTGGCGTAATACTATATAACGGTATACGTTGTGTCGTAATACTATATAACGTTATTCGTCATAACGTAATACTATATAACGTTATACGATATATCGTAATACTATATAACGTTACACGATATAACGTAATACTATATAACGTTATACGTCATAACGTAATACTATATAGAGATATACGTTATAACGTAATACTATATAACGTTACACGTTTTAACGTAATACTATATAACGTTATACGTTATAACGTAATACTATATACCGTTATACGTCATAACGTAATTCTATATAGCGATATACGTTGTGGCGTAATACTATATAACGGTATACGTTGTGTCGTAATACTATATAACGTTATACGTCATAACGTAATACTATATAACGTTATACGTCATAACGTAATACTATATAACGTTATGCGATATAACGTAATACTATATAACGTTACACGATATAACGTAATACTGTATAACGTTATACGTTATATGTTATAACGTAATACTATATAACGTTACACGTTATAACTTAATGCTATATAACGTTATATGTCATAACATAATATTATATAACGATATACGCTGTAGCGTAATACTATATAACGTTATATGTTATAACGTAATACTATATAACGTTATACGTCATAACGTAATACTATATAGAGGTATACGTTGTGGCGTAATACTATATAAGGTTATACGTCATAACGTAATACTATATAACGTTATACGATATAACGTAATACTATATAACGTTACACGATATAACGTAATACTGTATAACCTTATACGTTATATGTTATAACGTAATACTATATAACGATACACGTTATAACTTAATACTATAAAACGTTATATGTCATAACATAATATTATATAACGATATACGCTGTAGCGTAATACTATATAACGTTATATGTTATAACGTAATACTATATAACGTTATACGTTATAACGTAATACTATATAACGCTATACGTTATAACGTAATACTATATAACGTTATACGTCATAACGTAATACTATATAGAGATATACGTTATAACGTAATACTATATAACGTTACACGTTTTAACGTAATACTATATAACGTTACACGTTATAACGTAATACTATATAACGTTACACGTTATAACGTAATACTATATAACGTTACACGTTATCACGTAATACTATATAACGTTACACGTTATAACGTAATATTATATAACGTTACACGTTATCACGTATTACTATATAACGTTACACGTTATAACGTAATACTATATAACGTTACACGTTATAACTTAATACTATATAACGTTATGCGTCATGACGTAAGACTATATGTAACGTTATACACTATAACGTAATACTATATAACGTTATACGTTATAACGTAATACTATAAAACGACATACGTTGTGGCGAAACACTATATAACGTTATACGTCATAACGTAATACTATATAACGTTATACGATATAACGTAATACAGTATAACGTTCTACGTTACATGTCATAACGTAATACTATTTGACGATATACGATATAACGTAATACTGTATAACGTGATTCGTTATATGTCATAACGTAATATTATTTAACGTCATACGATATAACGTAATACTGTGTTACGTTATTCGTTATATGTTATAACGTAATACTATATAACGATATACGATATAACGTAATACTATTTAACGTTATACGTCATAACGTAATACTATATAACGTTAGACGTCATAACGTAATACTATATAGAGATATACGTTATAACGTAATACTATATAACGTTACACGTTTTAACGTAATACTATATAACGTTATACGTTATAACGTAATACTATATACCGTTATACGTCATAACGTAATTCTATATAGCGATATACGTTGTGGCGTAATACTATATAACGGTATACGTTGTGTCGTAATACTATATAACGTTATACGTCATAACGTAATACTATATAACGTCATACGTCATAACGTAATACTATATAACGTTATGCGATATAACGTAATACTATATAACGTTACACGATATAACGTAATACTGTATAACGTTATACGTTATATGTTATAACGTAATACTATATAACGTTACACGTTATAACTTAATGCTATATAACGTTATATGTCATAACATAATATTATATAACGATATACGCTGTAGCGTAATACTATATAACGTTATATGTTATAACGTAATACTATATAACGTTATACGTCATAACGTAATACTATATAGAGGTATACGTTGTGGCGTAATACTATATAAGGTTATACGTCATAACGTAATACTATATAACGTTATACGATATAACGTAATACTATATAACGTTACACGATATAACGTAATACTGTATAACCTTATACGTTATATGTTATAACGTAATACTATATAACGATACACGTTATAACTTAATACTATAAAACGTTATATGTCATAACATAATATTATATAACGATATACGCTGTAGCGTAATACTATATAACGTTATATGTTATAACGTAATACTATATAACGTTATACGTTATAACGTAATACTATATAACGCTATACGTTATAACGTAATACTATATAACGTTATACGTCATAACGTAATACTATATAGAGATATACGTTATAACGTAATACTATATAACGTTACACGTTTTAACGTAATACTATATAACGTTACACGTTATAACGTAATACTATATAACGTTACACGTTATAACGTAATACTATATAACGTTACACGTTATAACGTAATACTATATAACGTTACACGTTATAACGTAATATTATATAACGTTACACGTTATAACGTATTACTATATAACGTTACACGTTATAACGTAATACTATATAACGTTACACGTTATAACTTAATACTATATAACGTTATATGTCATAACATAATATTATAATACGATACACGTTGTAGCGTAATACCATATAACGATATATGTTATAGCGTAATACTATATAACGTTACACGTTATAACGAAAATAGTATATAACGTTACTCATTATAACGTAATACTATATAACGTTACACGTTATAACGTAATACTATATAACGTTACACGTTATAACGTAACACTATATAACGTTACACGTTATAACGTAATACTATATAACCTTACACGTTATAACGTAACACTATATAACGTTACACGTTATAACGTATTACTATATAACGTTACACGTTATAACGTATTACTATATAACGTTACACGTTATAACGTAATACTATATAACGTTACACGTTATAACGAAAATAGTATGTTACGTTACACGTTATAACGTAATACTGTATAACGTTATACATTATGTGTTATAACGTAATACTATATAACGTTACACGTTATAACGTAATACTATATAACGTTACACGTTATAACGAAAATAGTATGTAACGTTACACGTTATAACGTAATACTGTATAACGTTATACATTATGTGTTATAACGTAATACTATATAACGTTACACGTTATAACTTAATACTATATAACGTTGTACGTTATAACGTAATACTATAAACCGATATACGTTGTGGCGAAACACTATATAACGTTATACGTCATAACGTAATACTATATAACGTTATACGATATAACGTAATACAGTAAAACGTTATACGTTACATGTCATAACGTAATACTATTTAACGATATACGATATAACGTAATACAGTATAACGTTATTCGTTATATGTCATAACGTAATTCTATTTATCGTTATACGATATAACGTAATACTGTATAACGTTATTCGATATATGTTATAACGTAATACTATATAACGATATGCGATATAACGTAACACTATTTAACGTTATACGTCATAACGTAATAATATATATCGTAATACGATATAACGTCATACTATATAACGTTACACGATATAACGTAATACTATATAACGTTACACGTTATAACTTAATACTATATAACGATATATGTTGTAGCGTAATACTATATAACGTTACACGTTATAACGTAATACTATATAACGTCATACGTTATGTGTTATAACGTTATACTATATAACGATGTACGTTGTAGCGTAATACTATTTAACGTTATGCGTCATGACGTAAGACTATATGTAACGTTATACACTATAACGTAATACTATTTAACGTTATACGTCATAACGTAATACTATATATCGTAGTACGATAAACCGTCATACTATATAACGTTACACCATATAACGTAATACTATATAACGCTATACGTTATATCGTAATACTATAAAGCGATATACGTTATAGCGTAATACTGTATAACGTTATACGTTATATGTTGTAACGTATTACTATATAACGTTACACGTTATTACGTAAGACTATATAACGTTATACGTCATAACGTAATTCTATATAGCGATATACGTTGTGGCGTAATACTATATAACGGTATACGTTGTGTCGTAATACTATATAACGTTATTCGTCATAACGTAATACTATATAACGTTATACGATATATCGTAATACTATATAACGTTACACGATATAACGTAATACTATATAACGTTATACGTCATAACGTAATACTATATAGAGATATACGTTATAACGTAATACTATATAACGTTACACGTTTTAACGTAATACTATATAACGTTATACGTTATAACGTAATACTATATACCGTTATACGTCATAACGTAATTCTATATAGCGATATACGTTGTGGCGTAATACTATATAACGGTATACGTTGTGTCGTAATACTATATAACGTTATACGTCATAACGTAATACTATATAACGTTATACGTCATAACGTAATACTATATAACGTTATGCGATATAACGTAATACTATATAACGTTACACGATATAACGTAATACTGTATAACGTTATACGTTATATGTTATAACGTAATACTATATAACGTTACACGTTATAACTTAATGCTATATAACGTTATATGTCATAACATAATATTATATAACGATATACGCTGTAGCGTAATACTATATAACGTTATATGTTATAACGTAATACTATATAACGTTATACGTCATAACGTAATACTATATAGAGGTATACGTTGTGGCGTAATACTATATAAGGTTATACGTCATAACGTAATACTATATAACGTTATACGATATAACGTAATACTATATAACGTTACACGATATAACGTAATACTGTATAACCTTATACGTTATATGTTATAACGTAATACTATATAACGATACACGTTATAACTTAATACTATAAAACGTTATATGTCATAACATAATATTATATAACGATATACGCTGTAGCGTAATACTATATAACGTTATATGTTATAACGTAATACTATATAACGTTATACGTTATAACGTAATACTATATAACGCTATACGTTATAACGTAATACTATATAACGTTATACGTCATAACGTAATACTATATAGAGATATACGTTATAACGTAATACTATATAACGTTACACGTTTTAACGTAATACTATATAACGTTACACGTTATAACGTAATACTATATAACGTTACACGTTATAACGTAATACTATATAACGTTACACGTTATCACGTAATACTATATAACGTTACACGTTATAACGTAATATTATATAACGTTACACGTTATCACGTATTACTATATAACGTTACACGTTATAACGTAATACTATATAACGTTACACGTTATAACTTAATACTATATAACGTTATGCGTCATGACGTAAGACTATATGTAACGTTATACACTATAACGTAATACTATATAACGTTATACGTTATAACGTAATACTATAAAACGACATACGTTGTGGCGAAACACTATATAACGTTATACGTCATAACGTAATACTATATAACGTTATACGATATAACGTAATACAGTATAACGTTCTACGTTACATGTCATAACGTAATACTATTTGACGATATACGATATAACGTAATACTGTATAACGTGATTCGTTATATGTCATAACGTAATATTATTTAACGTCATACGATATAACGTAATACTGTGTTACGTTATTCGTTATATGTTATAACGTAATACTATATAACGATATACGATATAACGTAATACTATTTAACGTTATACGTCATAACGTAATACTATATATCGTAGTACGATATACCGTCATACTATATAACGTTACACCATATAACGTAATACTATATAACGCTATACGTTATATGTTATATCTTAATACTATAAAGCGATATACGTTATAGCGTAATACTGTATAACGTTATACGTTATATGTTGAAACGTATTACTATATAACGTTACACGTTATTACGTAAGACTATATAACGTTATACGTCATAACGTAATTCTATATAGCGATATACGTTGTGGCGTAATACTATATAACGGTATACGTTGTGTCGTAATACTATATAACGTTATTCGTCATAACGTAATACTATATAACGTTATACGATATATCGTAATACTATATAACGTTACACGATATAACGTAATACTATATAACGTTAGACGTCATAACGTAATACTATATAGAGATATACGTTATAACGTAATACTATATAACGTTACACGTTTTAACGTAATACTATATAACGTTATACGTTATAACGTAATACTATATACCGTTATACGTCATAACGTAATTCTATATAGCGATATACGTTGTGGCGTAATACTATATAACGGTATACGTTGTGTCGTAATACTATATAACGTTATACGTCATAACGTAATACTATATAACGTTATACGTCATAACGTAATACTATATAACGTTATGCGATATAACGTAATACTATATAACGTTACACGATATAACGTAATACTGTATAACGTTATACGTTATATGTTATAACGTAATACTATATAACGTTACACGTTATAACTTAATGCTATATAACGTTATATGTCATAACATAATATTACATAACGATATACGCTGTAGCGTAATACTATATAACGTTATATGTTATAACGTAATACTATATAACGTTATACGTCATAACGTAATACTATATAGAGGTATACGTTGTGGCGTAATACTATATAAGGTTATACGTCATAACGTAATACTATATAACGTTATACGATATAACGTAATACTATATAACGTTACACGATATAACGTAATACTGTATAACCTTATACGTTATATGTTATAACGTAATACTATATAACGATACACGTTATAACTTAATACTATAAAACGTTATATGTCATAACATAATATTATATAACGATATACGCTGTAGCGTAATACTATATAACGTTATATGTTATAACGTAATACTATATAACGTTATACGTTATAACGTAATACTATATAACGCTATACGTTATAACGTAATACTATATAACGTTATACGTCATAACGTAATACTATATAGAGATATACGTTATAACGTAATACTATATAACGTTACACGTTTTAACGTAATACTATATAACGTTACACGTTATAACGTAATACTATATAACGTTACACGTTATAACGTAATACTATATAACGTTACACGTTATAACGTAATACTATATAACGTTACACGTTATAACGTAATATTATATAACGTTACACGTTATAACGTATTACTATATAACGTTACACGTTATAACGTAATACTATATAACGTTACACGTTATAACTTAATACTATATAACGTTATATGTCATAACATAATATTATAATACGATACACGTTGTAGCGTAATACCATATAACGATATATGTTATAGCGTAATACTATATAACGTTACACGTTATAACGAAAATAGTATATAACGTTACTCATTATAACGTAATACTATATAACGTTACACGTTATAACGTAATACTATATAACGTTACACGTTATAACGTAACACTATATAACGTTACACGTTATAACGTAATACTATATAACGTTACACGTTATAACGTAACACTATATAACGTTACACGTTATAACGTATTACTATATAACGTTACACGTTATAACGTATTACTATATAACGTTACACGTTATAACGTAATACTATATAACGTTACACGTTATAACGAAAATAGTATGTTACGTTACACGTTATAACGTAATACTGTATAACGTTATACATTATGTGTTATAACGTAATACTATATAACGTTACACGTTATAACGTAATACTATATAACGTTACACGTTATAACGAAAATAGTATGTAACGTTACACGTTATAACGTAATACTGTATAACGTTATACATTATGTGTTATAACGTAATACTATATAACGTTACACGTTATAACTTAATACTATATAACGTTGTACGTTATAACGTAATACTATAAACCGATATACGTTGTGGCGAAACACTATATAACGTTATACGTCATAACGTAATACTATATAACGTTATACGATATAACGTAATACAGTAAAACGTTATACGTTACATGTCATAACGTAATACTATTTAACGATATACGATATAACGTAATACAGTATAACGTTATTCGTTATATGTCATAACGTAATTCTATTTATCGTTATACGATATAACGTAATACTGTATAACGTTATTCGATATATGTTATAACGTAATACTATATAACGATATGCGATATAACGTAACACTATTTAACGTTATACGTCATAACGTAATAATATATATCGTAATACGATATAACGTCATACTATATAACGTTACACGATATAACGTAATACTATATAACGTTACACGTTATAACTTAATACTATATAACGATATATGTTGTAGCGTAATACTATATAACGTTACACGTTATAACGTAATACTATATAACGTCATACGTTATGTGTTATAACGTTATACTATATAACGATGTACGTTGTAGCGTAATACTATTTAACGTTATGCGTCATGACGTAAGACTATATGTAACGTTATACACTATAACGTAATACTATTTAACGTTATACGTCATAACGTAATACTATATATCGTAGTACGATAAACCGTCATACTATATAACGTTACACCATATAACGTAATACTATATAACGCTATACGTTATATCGTAATACTATAAAGCGATATACGTTATAGCGTAATACTGTATAACGTTATACGTTATATGTTGTAACGTATTACTATATAACGTTACACGTTATTACGTAAGACTATATAACGTTATACGTCATAACGTAATTCTATATAGCGATATACGTTGTGGCGTAATACTATATAACGGTATACGTTGTGTCGTAATACTATATAACGTTATTCGTCATAACGTAATACTATATAACGTTATACGATATATCGTAATACTATATAACGTTACACGATATAACGTAATACTATATAACGTTATACGTCATAACGTAATACTATATAGAGATATACGTTATAACGTAATACTATATAACGTTACACGTTTTAACGTAATACTATATAACGTTATACGTTATAACGTAATACTATATACCGTTATACGTCATAACGTAATTCTATATAGCGATATACGTTGTGGCGTAATACTATATAACGGTATACGTTGTGTCGTAATACTATATAACGTTATACGTCATAACGTAATACTATATAACGTTATACGTCATAACGTAATACTATATAACGTTATGCGATATAACGTAATACTATATAACGTTACACGATATAACGTAATACTGTATAACGTTATACGTTATATGTTATAACGTAATACTATATAACGTTACACGTTATAACTTAATGCTATATAACGTTATATGTCATAACATAATATTATATAACGATATACGCTGTAGCGTAATACTATATAACGTTATATGTTATAACGTAATACTATATAACGTTATACGTCATAACGTAATACTATATAGAGGTATACGTTGTGGCGTAATACTATATAAGGTTATACGTCATAACGTAATACTATATAACGTTATACGATATAACGTAATACTATATAACGTTACACGATATAACGTAATACTGTATAACCTTATACGTTATATGTTATAACGTAATACTATATAACGATACACGTTATAACTTAATACTATAAAACGTTATATGTCATAACATAATATTATATAACGATATACGCTGTAGCGTAATACTATATAACGTTATATGTTATAACGTAATACTATATAACGTTATACGTTATAACGTAATACTATATAACGCTATACGTTATAACGTAATACTATATAACGTTATACGTCATAACGTAATACTATATAGAGATATACGTTATAACGTAATACTATATAACGTTACACGTTTTAACGTAATACTATATAACGTTACACGTTATAACGTAATACTATATAACGTTACACGTTATAACGTAATACTATATAACGTTACACGTTATCACGTAATACTATATAACGTTACACGTTATAACGTAATATTATATAACGTTACACGTTATAACGTATTACTATATAACGTTACACGTTATAACGTAATACTATATAACGTTACACGTTATAACTTAATACTATATAACGTTATATGTCATAACATAATATTATAATACGATACACGTTGTAGCGTAATACCATATAACGATATATGTTATAGCGTAATACTATATAACGTTACACGTTATAACGAAAATAGTATATAACGTTACTCATTATAACGTAATACTATATAACGTTACACGTTATAACGTAATACTATATAACGTTACACGTTATAACGTAACACTATATAACGTTACACGTTATAACGTAATACTATATAACGTTACACGTTATAACGTAACACTATATAACGTTACACGTTATAACGTATTACTATATAACGTTACACGTTATAACGTATTACTATATAACGTTACACGTTATAACGTAATACTATATAACGTTACAAGTTATAACGAAAATAGTATGTTACGTTACACGTTATAACGTAATACTGTATAACGTTATACATTATGTGTTATAACGTAATACTATATAACGTTACACGTTATAACGTAATACTATATAACGTTACACGTTATAACGAAAATAGTATGTAACGTTACACGTTATAACGTAATACTGTATAACGTTATACATTATGTGTTATAACGTAATACTATATAACGTTACACGTTATAACTTAATACTATATAACGTTGTACGTTATAACGTAATACTATAAACCGATATACGTTGTGGCGAAACACTATATAACGTTATACGTCATAACGTAATACTATATAACGTTATACGATATAACGTAATACAGTAAAACGTTATACGTTACATGTCATAACGTAATACTATTTAACGATATACGATATAACGTAATACAGTATAACGTTATTCGTTATATGTCATAACGTAATTCTATTTATCGTTATACGATATAACGTAATACTGTATAACGTTATTCGATATATGTTATAACGTAATACTATATAACGACATGCGATATAACGTAACACTATTTAACGTTATACGTCATAACGTAATACTATATATCGTAATACGATATAACGTCATACTATATAACGTTACACGATATAACGTAATACTATATAACGTTACACTTTATAACTTAATACTATATAACGATATATGTTGTAGCGTAATACTATATAACGTTACACGTTATAACGTAATACTATATAACGTCATACGTTATGTGTTATAACGTTATACTATATAACGATGTACGTTGTAGCGTAATACTATTTAACGTTATGCGTCATGACGTAAGACTATATGTAACGTTATACACTATAACGTAATACTATATAACGTTATACGATATAACGTAATACTATAAAACGGTATACGTTGTGGCGAAACACTATATAACGTTATACGTCATAACGTAATACTATATAACGTTATACGATATAACGTAATACAGTATGACGTTATACGTTACATGTCATAACGTAATACTATTTAACGTTATACGATATAACGTAATACTGTGTTACGTTCTTCGTTATATGTTATAACGTAATACTATATAACGATATACGATATAACGTAATACTATTTAACGTTATACGTCATAACGTAATACTATATATCGTAGTACGATAAACCGTCATACTATATAACGTTACACCATATAACGTAATACTATATAACGCTATACGTTATATCGTAATACTATAAAGCGATATACGTTATAGCGTAATACTGTATAACGTTATACGTTATATGTTGTAACGTATTACTATATAACGTTACACGTTATTACGTAAGACTATATAACGTTATACGTCATAACGTAATTCTATATAGCGATATACGTTGTGGCGTAATACTATATAACGGTATACGTTGTGTCGTAATACTATATAACGTTATTCGTCATAACGTAATACTATATAACGTTATACGATATAACGTAATACTATATAACGTTACACGATATAACGTAATACTGTATAACGTTATACGTTACATGTTATAACGTAATACTATATAATGTTACACGTTATAACTTAATACTATTTAACGTTATATGTCATATCATAATATTCTATAACGATATACGTTGTAGCGTAATACTATGTAACGATATTTGTTATAGCGTAATACTATATAACGTTACACGTTATAACGAAAATAGTATATAACGTTACACGTTATAACTTAATACTATATAACGTTACACGTTATAACGTAATACTATATAACGTTACACGTTATAACGTAATACTATATAACGTTACACGTTATAACGTAATACTATATAACGTTATACGTTATAACGTAATACTATATAACGTTATACGTCATAACGTAATTCTATATAGCGATATACGTTGTGGCGTAATACTATATAACGGTATACGTTATGTCGTAATACTATATAACGTTATACGTCATAACGTAATGCTATATAACGTTATACGTCATAACGTAATACTATATAACGTTATACGATATAACGTAATACTATATAACGTTACACGATATAACGTAATACTGTATAACGTTATACGTTATATGTTTTAACGTAATACTATATAACGTTACACGTTATAACTTAATACTATATAACGTTATATGTCATATCATAATATTATATAACGATATACGTTGTAGCGTAATACTATATAACGATATTTGTTATAGCGTAATACCATATAACGTTACACGTTATAACGGAAATAGTATATAACGTTACACGTTATAACGAAAATAGTATATAACGTTACACGTTATAACGAAAATAGTATATAACGTTACACGTTATAACGAAAAGAGTATATAACGTTACACGTTATAACGAAAATAGTATATAACGTTACACGTTATAACTAAAATAGTATATAACGTTACACGTTATAACGTAATACTATATAACGTTTCACGTTATAACGTAATACTATATAACGTTACACGTTATAACGTAATACTGTATAACGTTACACGTTATAACGTAATACTATATAACGTTACACGTTATAACGTAATACTATATAACGCTACACGTTATAACGTAATACTATATAACGTTACACGTTATAACGTAATACTATATAACGTTACACGTTATAACGTATTACTATATAACGTTACACGTTATAACGTAATACTATATAACGTTACACGTTATAACTTAATACTATATAACGTTATATGTCAACACATAATATTATATAACGATATACGTTGTAGCGTAATACCATATAACGATATATGTTATAGCCTAATACTATATAACGTTATACGTTATAACGTAATACTATAAACCGATATACGTTGTGGCGAAACACTATATAACGTTATACGTCATAACGTAATACTATATAACGTTATACGATATAACGTAATACTATATAACGTTACACGCTATAACGTAATACTATATAACGTTACACGTTATAACGAAAATAGTATATAACGTTACACGTTATAACGTAATACTATATAACGTTACACGTTATAACGTATTACTATATAACGTTACACGTTATAACGTAATACTATATAACGTTATATGTCATAACATAATATTATAATACGATACACGTTGTAGCGTAATACCATATAACGATATATGTTATAGCGTAATACTATATAACGTTACACGTTATAACGAAAATAGTATATAACGTTACACATTATAACGTAATACTATATAACGTTACACGTTATAACGTAATACTATATAACGTGTAACGTTTAAACGTAAAACTATATAACGTTACACGTTATAACGTAATTCTATATAACGTGTAACGTTTTAACGTAATACTATATAACGTTACACGTTATAACGTAATACTATATAACGTTACACGTTATAACTTAATACTATAAAACGTCATATGTTATAACATAATATTATATAGCGATATACGTTGTGGCGTAATACCATATCTCGTTATATGTTGCAACATAATATTATATAATGATATACGTTGTAGTGTGATACTCTATAACGTTATACGATATAACGTAATACTATATAACGCTATACGTTATAACGTAATACTATATAACGTTATACGTCATAACGTAATACTATATAGAGATATACGTTATAACGTAATACTATATAACGTTACACGTTTTAACGTAATACTATATAACGTTACACGTTATAACGTAATACTATATAACGTTACACGTTATAACGTAATACTATATAACGTTACACGTTATAACGTAATATTATATAACGTTACACGTTATCACGTAATACTATATAACGTTACACGTTATAACGAAAATAGTATATAACGTTACACGTTATAACGAAAATAGTATATAACGTTACACGTTATAACGAAAAGAGTATATAACGTTACACGTTATAACGAAAATAGTATATAACGTTACACGTTATAACTAAAATAGTATATAACGTTACACGTTATAACGTAATACTATATAACGTTACACGTTATAACGTAATACTATATAACGTTACACGTTATAACGTAATACTATATAACGTTACACGTTATAACGTAAAACTATATAACGTTACACGTTATAACGTATTACTATATAACGTTACACGTTATAACGTAATACTATATAACGTTGCACGTTATAACTTAATACTATATAACGTTATATGTCATAACATAATATTATAAAACGATACACGTTGTAGCGTAATACCATACAACGATATATGTTATAGCGTAATACTATATAACGTTACACGTTATAACGTAATACTATATAACGCTACACGTTATAACGTATTACTATATAACGTTACACGTTATAACGTAATACTATATAACGTTACACGTTATAACGTAATACTATATAACGTTGCACGTTATAACTTAATACTATATAACGTTATATGTCATAACATAATATTATAAAACGATACACGTTGTAGCGTAATACCATACAACGATATATGTTATAGCGTAATACTATATAACGTTACACGTTATAACGTAATACTATATAACGCTACACGTTATAACGTATTACTATATAACGTTACACGTTATAACGTAATACTATATAACGTTACACGTTATTACGTAATACTATATAACGCTACACGTTATAACGTATTACTATATAACGTTACACGTTATAACGTAATACTATATAACGTTACACGTTATAACGTATTACTATATAACGTTACACGTTATAACGTAATACTATATAACGTTACACGTTATAACGTATTACTATATAACGTTACACGTTATAACGTAATACTATATAACGTTACACGTTATAACTTAATACTATATAACGTTATATGTCATAACATAATATTATATAACGATATACGTTGTAGCGTAATACCATATAACGATATATGTTATAGCCTAATACTATATAACGTTACACGATATAACGTTATACTATATAACGTTACACGATATAACGTTATACTATATAACGTTACACGATATAACGTTATACTATATAACGTTACACGATATAACGTAATACTGTATAACCTTATACGTTATATGTTATAACGTAATACTATATAACGATACACGTTATAACTTAATACTATAAAACGTTATATGTCATAACATAATATTATATAACGTTACACGTTATAACGTAATACTATATAACGTTACACGTTATAACGTAATATTATATAACGTTACACGTTATCACGTAATACTATATAACGTTACACGTTATAACTTAATACTATAAAACTTTATATGTTATAACATAATATTATATAGCGATATACGTTGTGGCGTAATACCAAATCTCGTTATATGTTGCAACATAATATTATATAATGATATACGTTGCAGTGTAATACTCTATAACGTGATACGATATAACGTAATAGTGTATAACGTTATGCTTTATATCTTATATCGTAATACTATATAACGTTACACGTTATAACTTAATACTATATAACGTTACACGTTATAACGTAGTACTATATAACGTTATACGTTATAACGTAATACTATATACCGTTATACGTCATAACGTAATTCTATATAGCGATATACGTGTGGCGTAATACTATATAACGGTATACGTTGTGTCGTAATACTATATAACGTTATACGTTATATGTTATAACGTAATACTATATAACGTTACACGTTATAACTTAATACTATATAACGTTATATGTCATAACATAATATTATATAACGATATACGCTGTAGCGTAATACTATATAACGTTATATGTTATAACGTAATACTATATAACGTTATACGTCATAACGTAATACTATATAGAGATATACGTTGTGGCGTAATACTATATAAGGTTATACGTCATAACGTAATACTATATAACGTTATACGATATAACGTAATACAGTAAAACGTTATACGTTACATGTCATAACGTAATACTATTTAACGATATACGATATAACGTAATACAGTATAACGTTATTCGTTATATGTCATAACGTAATTCTATTTATCGTTATACGATATAACGTAATAGTGTATAACGTTATACGATACAACATAATACTATATAACGTTATGCTTTATACCTTATATCGTAATACTATATAACGTTACACGTTATAACTTAATACTATATAACGTTACACGTTATAATGTAATACTATATAACGTTACACGTTATAACGAAAATAGTATATAACGTTACACGTTATAACGTAATACTATATAACGTTACACGTTATAACGTATTACTATATAACGTTACACGTTATAACGTAATACTATATAACGTTACACGTTATAACTTAATACTATATAACGTTATATGTCATAACATAATATTATAATACGATACACGTTGTAGCGTAATACCATATAACGATATATGTTATAGCGTAATACTATATAACGTTACACGTTATAACGAAAATAGTATATAACGTTACACATTATAACGTAATACTATATAACGTTACACGTTATAACGTAATACTATATAACGTGTAACGTTTTAACGTAAAACTATATAACGTTACACGTTATAACGTAATTCTATATAACGTGTAACGTTTTAACGTAATACTATATAACGTTACACGTCATAACGTAATACTATATAACGTTACACGTTATAACTTAATACTATAAAACGTCATATGTTATAACATAATATTATATAGCGATATACGTTGTGGCGTAATACCATATCTCGTTATATGTTGCAACATAATATTATATAATGATATACGTTGTAGTGTAATACTCTATAACGTGATACGATATAACGTAATACTATATAACGCTATACGTTATAACGTAATACTATATAACGTTATACGTCATAACGTAATACTATATAGAGATATACGTTATAACGTAATACTATATAACGTTACACGTTTTAACGTAATACTATATAACGTTACACGTTATAACGTAATACTATATAACGTTACACGTTATAACGTAATATTATATAACGTTACACGTTATCACGTAATACTATATAACGTTACACGTTATAACTTAATACTATAAAACTTTATATGTTATAACATAATATTATATAGCGATATACGTTGTGGCGTAACATCAAATCTCGTTATATGTTGCAACATAATATTATATAATGATATACGTTGTAGTGTAATACTCTATAACGTGATACGATATAACGTAATAGTGTATAACGTTATGCTTTATATCTTATATCGTAATACTATATAACGTTACACGTTATAACTTAATACTATATAACGTAACACTATATAACGTTATACGTTATAACGTAATACTATATACCGTTATACGTCATAACGTAATTCTATATAGCGATATACGTTGTGTCGTAATACTATATAACGTTATACGTCATAACGTAATACTATATAACGTTATACGTCATAGCGTAATACTATATAACGTTATACGATATAACGTAATACTATATAACGTTACACGATATAACGTAATACTGTATAACGTTATACGTTATATGTTATAACGTAATACTATATAACGTTATACGATATAACGTAATAGTGTATAACGTTATACGATATAACATAATACTATATAACGTTATATGTCATAACATAATATTATATAACGATATACGTTGTAGCGTAATACTATATAACGATATATGTCATAACATAATATTATATAACGATATACGTTGTAGCGTAATACTATATAACGATATATGTTATAGCGTAATACTATATAACGTTACACGTTATAACGAAAATAGTATATAACGTTACACATTATAACGTAATACTATATAACGTTACACGTTGTAACGTAATACTATATAGAGATATACGTTATAACGTATTACTATATAACGTTACACGTTATAACGTAATACTATATAACGTTGCACGTTATAACGTATTACTATATAACGTTACACGTTATAACGTAATACTATATAACGTTGCACGTTATAACGTAATACTATATAACGTTGCACGTTATAACGTAATACTATATAACGTTACACGTTATAACGTAATACTATATAACGTTACACGTTATAACGTAATACCATATAACGATATATGTTATAGCTTAGTACTATATAACGTTACACGTTATAACGAAAATAGTATATAACGTTACACATTATAACGTAATACTATATAACGTTACACGTTATAACGTAATACTATATAACGTGTAACGTTTTAACGTAAAACTATATAACGTTACACGTTATAACGTAATTCTATATAACGTGTAACGTTTTAACGTAATACTATATAACGTTACACGTCATAACGTTATACTATATACAGATATACGTTGTGGCGTAATACTATATAAGGTTATACGTCATAACGTAATACTATATAACGTTATACGATATAACGTAATACTATATAACGTTACACGATATAACGTAATACTGTATAACCTTATACGTTATATGTTATAACGTAATACTATATAACGATACACGTTATAACTTAATACTATATAACGTAATATGTCATAACATAATATTATATAACGATATACGTTGTAGCGTAATACTATATAACGATATATGTTATAGCGTAATACTATATAACGTTACACGTTATAACGAAAATAGTATATAACGTTACACATTATAACGTAATACTATATAACGTTACACGTTATAACGTATTACTATATAACGTTACACGTTGTAACGCAATACTATATAACGTTACACGTCTTAACGTAATACTATATAACGTTATACGTTATAACGTAATACTATATAACGCTACACGTTATAACGTAATACTATATAACGTTACACGTTATAACGTAATACTATATAACGTTACACGTTATAACAAAATACTATAAAACGTCATATGTTATAACATAATATTATATAGCGATATACGTTGTGGCGTAATACCATATCTCGTTATATGTTGCATCATAATATTATATAATGATATACGTTGTAGTGTGATACTCTATAACGTTATACGATATAACGTAATAGTGTATAACGTTATACGATATAACATAATACTATATAACGTTATATGTCATAACATAATATTATATAACGATATACGTTGTAGCGTAATACTATATAACGATATATGTCATAACATAACATTATATAACGATATACGTTGTAGCGTAATACTATATAACGATATATGTTATAGCGTAATACTATATAACGTTACACGTTATAACGAAAATAGTATATAACGTTACACGTTGTAACGTAATACTATATAACGTTACACGTCTTAACGTAATACTATATAACGTTACACGTTATAACGTAATACTATATAACGTTACACGTTATAACGTAATACTATATAACGTTACACGTTATAACGTAATACTATATAACGTTACACGTTATAACGTATTACTATATAACGTTACACGTTATAACGTAATACTGTATAACGTGTAACGTTTTAACGTAAAACTATATAACGTTACACGTTATAACGTAATTCTATATAACGTGTAACGTTTTAACGTAATACTATATAACGTTACACGTTATAACGTAATACTATATAACGTTACACGTTATAACTTAATACTATAAAACGTCATATGTTATAACATAATATTATATAGCGATATACGTTGTGGCGTAATACCATATCTCGTTATATGTTGCAACATAATATTATATAATGATATACGTTGTAGTGTGATACTCTATAACGTTATACGATATAACGTAATACTATATAACGCTATACGTTATAACGTAATACTATATAACGTTACACGTCATAACGTAATACTATATAGAGATATACGTTATAACGTAAAACTATATAACGTTACACGTTTTAACGTAATACTATATAACGTTACACGTTATAACGTAATACTATATAACGTTACACGTTATAACGTAATATTATATAACGTTACACGTTATCACGTAATACTATATAACGTTACACGTTATAACTTAATACTATAAAACTTTATATGTTATAACATAATATTATATAGCGATATACGTTGTGGCGTAATATCAAATCTCGTTATATGTTGCAACATAATATTATATAATGATATACGTTGTAGTGTAATACTCTATAACGTGATACGATATAACGTAATAGTGTATAACGTTATGCTTTATATCTTATATCGTAATACTATATAACGTTACACGTTATAACTTAATACTATATAACGTTACACGTTATAACGTAACACTATATAACGTTATACGTTATAACGTAATACTATATACCGTTATACGTCATAACGTAATTCTATATAGCGATATACGTTGTGGCGTAATACTATATAACGGTATACGTTGTGTCGTAATACTATATAACGTTATACGTCATAACGTAATACTATATAACGTTATACGTCATAACGTAATACTATATAACGTTATACGATATAACGTAATACTATATAACGTTACACGATATAACGTAATACTGTATAACGTTATACGTTATATGTTATAACGTAATACTATATAACGTTACACGTTATGACTTAATACTATATAACGTTATATGTCATAACATAATATTATATAACGATATACGCTGTAGCGTAGTACTATATAACGTTATATGTTATAACGTAATACTATATAGAGATATACGTTGTGGCGTAATACTATATAAGGTTATACGTCATAACGTAATACTATATAACGTTATACGATATAACGTAATACTATATAACGTTACACGATATAACGTAATACTGTATAACCTTATACGTTATATGTTATAACGTAATACTATATAACGATACACGTTATAACTTAATACTATAAAACGTTATATGTCATAACATAATATTATATAACGATATACGCTGTAGCGTAATACTATATAACGTTATATGTTATAACGTAATACTATATAACTTTATACGTTATAACGTAATACTATATAACGCTATACGTTATAACGTAATACTATATAACGTTATACGTCATAACGTAATACTATATAGAGATATACGTTATAACGTAATACTATATAACGTGTAACGTTTTAACGTAATACTATATAACGTTACACGTTATAACGTAACACTATATAACGTTACACGTTATAACGTAATACTATATAACGTTACACGTTATAACGTAATACTATATAACGCTACACGTTATAACGTAATACTATATAACGTTACACGTCATAACGTTATACTATATACAGATATACGTTGTGGCGTAATACTATATAAGGTTATACGTCATAACGTAATACTATATAACGTTATACGATATAACGTAATACTATATAACGTTACACGATATAACGTAATACTGTATAACCTTATACGTTATATGTTATAACGTAATACTATATAACGATACACGTTATAACTTAATACTATATAACGTAATATGCCATAACATAATATTATATAACGATATACGTTGTAGCGTAATACTATATAACGATATATGTTATAGCGTAATACTATATAACGTTACACGTTATAACGAAAATAGTATATAACGTTACACATTATAACGTAATACTATATAACGTTACACGTTATAACGTATTACTATATAACGTTACACGTTGTAACGTAATACTATATAACGTTACACGTCTTAACGTAATACTATATAACGTTACACGTTATAACGTAATACTATATAACGCTACACGTTATAACGTAATACTATATAACGTTACACGTTATAACGTAATACTATATAACGTTACACGTTATAACAAAATACTATAAAACGTCATATGTTATAACATAATATTATATAGCGATATACGTTGTGGCGTAATACCATATCTCGTTATATGTTGCATCATAATATTATATAATGATATACGTTGTAGTGTGATACTCTATAACGTTATACGATATAACGTAATAGTGTATAACGTTATACGATATAACATAATACTATATAACGTTATATGTTATAACATAATATTATATAACGATATACGTTGTAGCGTAATACTATATAACGATATATGTCATAACATAATATTATATAACGATATACGTTGTTGCGTAATACTATATAACGATATATGTTATAGCGTAATACTATATAACGTTACACGTTATAACGAAAATAGTATATAACATTACACATTATAACGTAATACTATATAACGTTACACGTTATAACGTATTACTATATAACGTTACACGTTGTAACGTAATACTATATAACGTTACACGTCTTAACGTAATACTATATAACGTTACACGTTATAACGTAATACTATATAACGTTACACGTTATAACGTAATACTATATAACGTTACACGTTATAACGTAATACTATATAACGCTACACGTTATAACGTAATACTATATAACGTGTAACGTTTTAACGTAATACTATATAACGCTACACGTTATAACGTAATACTATATAACGTTACACGTTATAACGTAATACTATATAACGTTACACGTTATAACGTAATACTATATAACGTTACACGTCTTCACGTAATACTATATAACGTTACACGTTATAACGTAATACTATATAACGTTACACGTTATAACGTAATACTATATAACGTTACACGTTATAACGTAATACTATATAACGCTACACGTTATAACGTAGTACTATATAACGTGTAACGTTTTAACGTAATACTATATAACGCTACACGTTATAACGTAATACTATATAACGTTACACGTTATAACGTAATACTATATAACGTTACACGTTATAACGTAATACTATATAACGCTACACGTTATAACGTAATACTATATAACGTTACACGTTATAACGTATTACTATATAACGTTACACGTTATAACGTATTACTATATAACGTTACACGTTATAACGTAATACTATATAACGTTACACGTTATAACGTATTACTATATAACGTTACACGTTATAACGTAATACTATATAACGTTACACGTTATAACTTAATACTATATAACGTTATATGTCATAACATAATATTATATAACGATATACGTTGTAGCGTAATACCATATAACGATATATGTTATAGCCTAATACTATATAACGTTACACGTTATAACGAAAATAGTATATAACGTTACACATTATAACGTAATACTATATAACGTTACACGTTATAACGTAATACTATATAACGTGTAACGTTTTAACGTAATACTATATAACGTTACACGTTATAACGTAATACTATATAACGTTACACGTTATAACGTAATACTATATAACGCTACACGTTATAACGTAATACTATATAACGTTACACGTCATAACGTTATACTATGTAGAGATATACGTTGTGGCGTAATACTATATAAGGTTATACGTCATAACGTAATACTATATAACGTTATATGATATAACGTAATACTATATAACGTTACACGTTATAACGAAAATAGTATATAACGTTACACATTATAACGTAATACTATATAACGTTACACGTTATAACGTAATACTATATAACGTTACACGTTATAACGTATTACTTTATAACGTTACACGTTATAACGTATTGCTATATAACGTTACACGTTATAACGTAATACTATATAACGTTACACGTTTTAACGTAATACTATATAACGTTAGACGTTATAACGTAACACTATATAACGTTACACGTTATAACGTCATACTATATAACGCTACACGTTATAACGTAATACTATATAACGTTATATGTCATAACATAATATTATATAACGATATACTTTGTAGCGTAATACTATATAACGATATATGCTATAGCGTAATACTATATAACGTTACACGTTATAACGAAAATAGTATATAACTTTACACATTATAACGTAATACTATATAACGTTACACGTTGTAACGTAATACTATATAACGTTACACGTTTTAACGTAATACTATATAACGTTACACGTTATAACAAAATACTATAAAACGTCATATGTTATAACATAATATTATATAGCGATATACGTTGTGGCGTAATACCATATCTCGTTATATGTTGCATCATAATATTATATAATGATATACGTTGTAGTGTGATACTCTATAACGTTATACGATATAACGTAATAGTGTATAACGTTATACGATATAACATAATACTATATAACGTTATATGTCATAACATAATATTATATAACGATATACGTTGTAGCGTAATACTATATAACGTTACACGTTATAACGAAAATAGTATATAACGTTACACATTATAACGTAATACTATATAACGTTACACGTTATAACGTAATACTATATAACGTTACACGTTATAACGTAATACTATATAACGTTACACGTTATAACGTAATACTATATAACGCTACACGTTATAACGTAATACTATATAACGTTACACGTTATAACGTAATACTATATAACGTTACACGTCATAACGTAATACTATATAGAGATATACGTTGTGGCGTAATACTATATAAGGTTATACGTCATAACGTAATACTATATAACGTTATACGATATAACGTAATACTATATAACGTTACACGATATAACGTAATACTGTATAACCTTATACGTTATATGTTATAACGTAATACTATATAACGATACACGTTATAACTTAATACTATAAAACGTTATATGTCATAACATAATATTATATAACGATATACGCTGTAGCGTAATACTATATAACGTTATATGTTATAACGTAATACTATATAACTTTATACGTTATAACGTAATACTATATAACGCTATACGTTATAACGTAATACTATATAACGTTATACGTCATAACGTAATACTATATAGAGATATACGTTATAACGTAATACTATATAACGCTACACGTTATAACGTAATACTATATAACGTTACACGTTATAACGTAATACTATATAACGTTACACGTTTTAACGTAATACTATATAACGTTACACGTTATAACGTAATACTATATAACGTTACACGTTATAACGTAATACTATATAAGGCTACACGTTATAACGTAATACTATATAACGTTACACGTTATAACGTAATACTATATAACGTTACACGTTATAACGTATTACTATATAACGTTACACGTTATAACGTAATACTATATGACGCTACACGTTATAACGTATTACTATATAACGTTACACGTTATAACGTAATACTATATAACGTTACGCGTTATAACGTAATACTATATAACGTTACACGTCATAACGTAGTACTATATAGAGATATACGTTGTGGCGTAATACTATATAGGGTTATACGTCATAACGTAATACTATATAACGTTATACGATATAACGTAATACTATATAACGTTACACGATATAACGTAATACTGTATAACCTTATACGTTATATGTTATAACGTAATACTATATAACGATACACGTTATAACTTAATACTATATAACGTTATATGTCATAACATAATATTGTATAACGATATACGTTGTAGCGTAATACTATATAACGATATATGTTATAGCGTAATACTATATAACGTTACACGTTGTAACGAAAATAGTATATAACGTTACACATTATAACGTAATACTATATAACGTTACACGTTATAACGTAATACTATACAACGCTACACGTTATAACGTAATACTATATAACGTTACACGTTATAACGTAATACTATATAACGTTACACGTTATAACAAAATACTATAAAACGTCATATGTTATAACATAATATTATATAGCGATATACGTTGTGGCGTAATACCATATCTCGTTATATGTTGCATCATAATATTATATAATGATATACGTTGTAGTGTGATACTCTATAACGTTATACGATATAACGTAATAGTGTATAACGTTATACGATATAACATAATACTATATAACGTTATATGTCATAACATAATATTATATAACGATATACGTTGTAGCGTAATACTATATAACGATATATGTCATAACATAATATTATATAACGATATACGTTGTAGCGTAATACTATATAACGATATATGTTATAGCGTAATACTATATATCGCTACACGTTATAACGAAAATAGTATATAACGTTACACATTATAACGTAATACTATATAACGTTACACGTCTTAACGTAATACTATATAACGTTACACGTTATAACGTAACACTATATAACGCTACACATTATAACGTAATACCATATAACGTTACACGTTATAACGTATTACTATATAACGTTACACGTTATAACGTAATACTATATAACGTTACACGTTTTAACGTAATACTATATAACGTTACACGTTATAACGTAATACTATATAACGCTACACGTTATAACGTAATACTATATAACGTTACACGTTATAACGTATTACTATATAACGTTACACGTTATAACGTAATACTATATAACGTTACACGTTATAACGTATTACTATATAACGTTACACGTTATAACGTATTACTATATAACGTTACACGTTATAACGTATTACTATATAACGTTACACGTTATAACGTATTACTATATAACGTTACACGTTATAACGTAATACTATATAACGTTACACGTTATAACTTAGTACTATATAGCGTTATATGTCATAACATAATATTATATAACGATATACGTTGTAGCGTTATACCATATAACGATATATGTTATAGCCTAATACTATATAACGTTACACGTTATAACGAAAATAGTATATAACGTTACACATTATAACGTAATACTATATAACGTTACACGTTATAACGTAATACTATATAACGTGTAACGTTTTAACGTAATACTATATAACGCTACACGTTATAACGTAATACTATATAACGTTACACGTCATAACGTTATACTATATACAGATATACGTTGTGGCGTAATACTATATAAGGTTATACGTCATAACGTAATACTATATAACGTTATACGATATAACGTAATACTATATAACGTTACACGATATAACGTAATACTGTATAACCTTATACGTTATATGTTATAACGTAATACTATATAACGATACACGTTATAACTTAATACTATATAACGTAATATGTCATAACATAATATTATATAACGATATACGTTGTAGCGTAATACTATATAACGATATATGTTATAGCGTAATACTATATAACGTTACACGTTATAACGAAAATAGTATATAACGTTACACATTATAACGTAATACTATATAACGTTACACGTTATAACGTATTACTATATAACGTTACACGTTGTAACGTAATACTATATAACGTTACACGTCTTAACGTAATACTATATAACGTTACACGTTATAACGTAATACTATATAACGCTACACGTTATAACGTAATACTATATAACGTTACACGTTATAACGTAATACTATATAACGTTACACGTTATAACGTAATACTATATAACGTTACACGTTATAACAAAATACTATAAAACGTCATATGTTATAACATAATATTATATAGCGATATACGTTGTGGCGTAATACCATATCTCGTTATATGTTGCATCATAATATTATATAATGATATACGTTGTAGTGTGATACTCTATAACGTTATACGATATAACGTAATAGTGTATAACGTTATACGATATAACATAATACTATATAACGTTATATGTTATAACATAATATTATATAACGATATACGTTGTAGCGTAATACTATATAACGATATATGTCATAACATAATATTATATAACGATATACGTTGTTGCGTAATACTATATAACGATATATGTTATAGCGTAATACTATATAACGTTACACGTTATAACGAAAATAGTATATAACGTTACACATTATAACGTAATACTATATAACGTTACACGTTATAACGTATTACTATATAACGTTACACGTTGTAACGTAATACTATATAACGTTACACGTCTTAATGTAATACTATATAACGTTACACGTTATAACGTAATACTATATAACGTTACACGTTATAACGTAATACTATATAACGTTACACGTTATAACGTAATACTATATAACGCTACACGTTATAACGTAATACTATATAACGTGTAACGTTTTAACGTAATACTATATAACGCTACACGTTATAACGTAATACTATATAACGCTACACGTTATAACGTAATACTATATAACGTTACACGTTATAACGTAATACTATATAACGCTACACGTTATAACGTAATACTATATAACGTTACACGTTATAACGTAATACTATATAACGTTACACGATATAACGTAATACTGTATAACCTTATACGTTATATGTTATAACGTAATACTATATAACGATACACGTTATAACTTAATACTATAAAACGTTATATGTCATAACATAATATTATATAACGATATACGCTGTAGCGTAATACTATATAACGTTATATGTTATAACGTAATACTATATAACTTTATACGTTATAACGTAATACTATATAACGCTATACGTTATAACGTAATACTATATAACGTTATACGTCATAACGTAATACTATATAGAGATATACGTTATAACGTAATACTATATAACGCTACACGTTATAACGTAATACTATATAACGCTACACGTTATAACGTAATACTATATAACGTTACACGTTTTAACGTAATACTATATAACGTTACACGTTATAACGTAATACTATATAACGTTACACGTTATAACGTAATACTATATAAGGCTACACGTTATAACGTAATACTATATAACGTTACACGTTATAACGTAATACTATATAACGTTACACGTTATAACGTATTACTATATAACGTTACACGTTATAACGTAATACTATATAACGCTACACGTTATAACGTAATACTATATAACGTTACACGTTATAACGTAATACTATATAACGTTACGCGTTATAACGTAATACTATATAACGTTACACGTCATAACGTAGTACTATATAGAGATATACGTTGTGGCGTAATACTATATAGGGTTATACGTCATAACGTAATACTATATAACGTTATACGATATAACGTAATACTATATAACGTTACACGATATAACGTAATACTGTATAACCTTATACGTTATATGTTATAACGTAATACTATATAACGATACACGTTATAACTTAATACTATATAACGTTATATGTCATAACATAATATTGTATAACGATATACGTTGTAGCGTAATACTATATAACGATATATGTTATAGCGTAATACTATATAACGTTACACGTTATAACGAAAATAGTATATAACGTTACACATTATAACGTAATACTATATAACGTTACACGTTATAACGTAATACTATACAACGCTACACGTTATAACGTAATACTATATAACGTTACACGTTATAACGTAATACTATATAACGTTACACGTTATAACAAAATACTATAAAACGTCATATGTTATAACATAATATTATATAGCGATATACGTTGTGGCGTAATACCATATCTCGTTATATGTTGCATCATAATATTATATAATGATATACGTTGTAGTGTGATACTCTATAACGTTATACGATATAACGTAATAGTGTATAACGTTATACGATATAACATAATACTATATAACGTTATATGTCATAACATAATATTATATAACGATATACGTTGTAGCGTAATACTATATAACGATATATGTCATAACATAATATTATATAACGATATACGTTGTAGCGTAATACTATATAACGATATATGTTATAGCGTAATACTATATATCGCTACACGTTATAACGAAAATAGTATATAACGTTACACATTATAACGTAATACTATATAACGTTACACGTTGTAACGTAATACTATATAACGTTACACGTCTTAACGTAATACTATATAACGTTACACGTTATAACGTAACACTATATAACGCTACACATTATAACGTAATACCATATAACGTTACACGTTATAACGTATTACTATATAACGTTACACGTTATAACGTAATACTATATAACGTTACACGTTTTAACGTAATACTATATAACGTTACACGTTATAACGTAATACTATATAACGCTACACGTTATAACGTAATACTATATAACGTTACACGTTATAACGTATTACTATATAACGTTACACGTTATAACGTAATACTATATAACGTTACACATTATAACGTAATACTATATAACGTTACACGTTATAACGTATTACTATATAACGTTACACGTTGTAACGTAATACTATATAACGTTACACGTCTTAACGTAATACTATATAACGTTACACGTTATAACGTAATACTATATAACGCTACACGTTATAACGTAATACTATATAACGTTACACGTTATAACGTAATACTATATAACGTTACACGTTATAACAAAATACTATAAAACGTCATATGTTATAACATAATATTGTATAGCGATATACGTTGTGGCGTAATACCATATCTCGTTATATGTTGCATCATAATACTATATAACGATATATGTTATAGCGTAATACTATATAACGTTACACGTTATAACGAAAATAGTATATAACGTTACACATTATAACGTAATACTATATAACGTTACACGTTATAACGTATTACTATATAACGTTACACGTTGTAACGTAATACTATATAACGTTACACGTCTTAACGTAATACTATATAACGTTACACGTTATAACGTAATACTATATAACGTTACACGTTATAACGTAATACTATATAACGTTACACGTTATAACGTAATACTATATAACGCTACACGTTATAACGTAATACTATATAACGTGTAACGTTTTAACGTAATACTATATAACGCTACACGTTATAACGTAATACTATATAACGCTACACGTTATAACGTAATACTATATAACGTTACACGTTATAACGTAATACTATATAACGCTACACGTTATAACGTAATACTATATAACGTTACACGTTATAACGTAATACTATATAACGTTACACGTTATAACGTATTACTATATAACGTTACACGTTATAACGTAATACTATATAACGTTACACGTTATAACGTATTACTATATAACGTTACACGTTATAACGTAATACTATATAACGTTACACGTTATAACTTAATACTATATAACGTTATATGTCATAACATAATATTATATAACGATATACGTTGTAGCGTAATACCATATACCGATATATGTTATAGCCTAATACTATATAACGTTACACGTTATAACGAAAATAGTATATAACGTTACACATTATAACGTAATACTATATAACGTTACACGTTATAACGTAATACTATATAACGTTACACGTTATAACGTAATACTATATAACGTTACACGTTATAACGTAATACTATATAACGTTACACGTTATAACGTAATACTATATAACGTTACACGTTATAACGTAATACTATATAACGTTACACGTTATAACGTAATACTATATAACGTTACACGTTATAACGTAATACTATATAACGTTACACGTTATAACGTAATACTATATAACGTTACACGTTATAACGTAATACTATATAACGTTACACGTTATAACGTAATACTATATAACGTTACACGTTATAACGTAATACTATATAACGTTACACGTTATAACGTAATACTATATAACGTTACACGTTATAACGTAATACTATATAACGTTACACGTTATAACGTAATACTATATAACGTTACACGTTATAACGTAATACTATATAACGTTACACGTTATAACGTAATACTATATAACGTTACACGTTATAACGTAATACTATATAACGCTACACGTTATAACGTAATACTATATAACGCTACACGTTATAACGTAATACTATATAACGTTACACGTTATAACGTAATACTATATAACGTTACACGTTATAACGTAATACTATATAACGTTACACGTTATAACGTATTACTATATAACGTTACACGTTATAACGTAATACTATATAACGTTACACGTTATAACGTATTACTATATAACGTTACACGTTATAACGTAATACTATATAACGTTACACGTTATAACGTAATACTATATAACGTTACACGTTATAACGTAATACTATATAACGTTACACGTTATAACGTAATACTATATAACGTTACACGTTATAACGTATTACTATATACCGTTACACGTTATAACTTAATACTATATAACGTTATATGTCATAACATAATATTATATAGCGATATACGTTGTGGCGTAATACGATATAACGGTATACGTTGTGTCGTAATACTATATAACGTTATACGTCATAACGTAATACTATATAACGTTATACGTCATAACGTAATACTATATAACGTTATACGTCATAACGTAATACTATATAACGTTATGCGTTATAACGTAATACTATATAACGTTACACGTTATAACGTATTACTATATAACGTTACACGTTATAACGTAATACTATATAATGTTATATGTCATAACATAATATTATATAACGATATACGTTGTAGCGTATTACCATATAACTATATATGTTATAGCCTAATACTATATAACGTTACACGTTATAACGAAAATAGTATATAACGTTACACATTATAACGTAATACTATATAACGTTATACGATATAACGTAATACTATATAACGTTACACGATATAACGTAATACTGTATAACCTTATACGTTATATGTTATAACGTAATACTATATAACGATACACGTTATAACTTAATACTATATAACGTTATATGTCATAACATAATATTATATAACGATATACGTTGTAGCGTAATACCATATAACGATATATGTTATAGCCTAATACTATATAACGTTACACGTTATAACGAAAATAGTATATAACGTTACACATTATAACGTAATACTATATAACGTTACACGTTATAACGTAATACTATATAACGTGTAACGTTTTAACGTAATACTATATAACGTTACACGTTATAACGTAATACTATATAACGCTACACGTTATAACGTAATACTATATAACGTTACACGTCATAACGTTATACTATATAGAGATATACGTTGTGGCGTAATACTATATAAGGTTATACGTCATAACGTAATACTATATAACGTTATATGATATAACGTAATACTATATAACGTTACACGATATAACGTAATACTGTATAACCTTATACGTTATATGTTATAACGTAATACTATATAACGATACACGTTATAACTTAATACTATATAACGTTATATGTCATAACATAATATTATATAACGATATACGTTGTAGCGTAATACTATATAACGATATATGTTATAGCGTAATACTATATAACGTTACACGTTATAACGAAAATAGTATATAACGTTACACATTATAACGTAATACTATACAACGTTGCACGTTATAACGTATTACTATATAACGTTACACGTTTTAACGTAATACTATATAACGTTACACGTTATAACGTAATACTATATAACGCTACACGTTATAACGTAATACTATATAACGTTACACGTTTTAACGTAATACTATATAACGTTAGACGTTATAACGTAACACTATATAACGTTACACGTTATAACGTAATACTATATAACGCTACACGTTATAACGTAATACTATATAACGTTACACGTTATAACGTAATACTATATAACGTTACACGTTATAACGTAATACTATATAACGTTACACGTTATAACTTAATACTATATAACGTTATATGTCATAACATAATATTATATAACGATATACGTTGTAGCGTAATACCATATAACGATATATGTTATAGCCTAATACTATATAACGTTACACGTTATAACGAAAATAGTATATAACGTTACACATTATAACGTAATACTATATAACGTTACACGTTATAACGTAATACTATATAACGTGTAACGTTTTAACGTAATACTGTATAACGTTACACGTTATAACGTAATACTATATAACGTTACACGTTATAACGTAATACTATATAACGCTACACGTTATAACGTAATACTATATAACGTTACACGTTATAACGTATTACTATATAACGTTACACGTTACAGCGTAATACTATAAAGCTTTATATGTTATAACATAATATTATATAGCGATATACGTTGTGGCGTAATACCATATCTCGTTATATGTTGCAACATAATATTATATAATGATATACGTTGTAGTGTAATACTCTACAACGTTATACGATATAACGTAATAGTGTATAACGTTATACGATACAACATAATACTATATAACGTTATGCTTTATATCTTATATCGTAATACTTTATAACGTCACACGTTATAACTTAATACTATATAACGTTACACGTTATAACGTAACACTATATAACGTTACACGTTATAACGTATTACTATATAACGTTACACGTTATAACGTATTACTATATAACGTTACACGTTATAACGTAATACTATATAACGTTACACGTTATAACGAAAATAGTATGTAACGTTACACGTTAAAACGTAATACTATATAACGTTATGCTTTATATCTTATATCGTAATACTATATAACGTTACACGTTATAACTTAATACTATATAACGTTACACGTTATAACGTAATACTATATAACGTTACACGTTATAACGTAATTCTATATAACGTTGCACGTTACAACGTAATACTATAAAACTTTATATGTTATAACATAATATTATATAGCGATATACGTTGTGGCGTAATACCATATCTCGTTATATGTTGCAACATAATATTATATAATGATATACGTTGTAGTGTAATACTCTATAACGTTATACGATATAACGTAATAGTGTATAACGTTATACGATACAACATAATACTATATAACGTTATGCTTTATATCTTATATCGTAATACTATATAACGTTACACGTTATGACGTAATACTATATAACGTTACACGTTATAACGTAACACTATATAACGTTACACGTTATAACGTATTACTATATAACGTTACACGTTATAACGTATTACTATATAACGTTACACGTTATAACGTAATACTATATAACGTTACACGTTATAACGAAAATAGTATGTAACGTTACACGTTATAACGTAATACTATATAACGTTATGCTTTATATCTTATATCGTAATAGTATATAACGTTACACGTTATAACTTAATACTATATAACGTTACACGTTATAACGTAATACTATATAACGTTACACGTTATAACGTAACACTATATAACGTTACACGTTATAACGTATTACTATATACCGTTACACGTTATAACGTAATACTATATAACGTTACACGTTATAACTTAATACTATATAACGTTACACGTTATAACGTAATACTATATAACGTTACACGTTATAACGTAACACTATATAACGTTACACGTTATAACGTATTACTATATAACGTTACACGTTATAACGTATTACTATATAACGTTACACGTTATAACCTAATACTATATAACGTCATACGTTATGTGTTATAACGTTATACTATATAACGATATACGTTGTAGCGTAATACTATTTAACGTTATGCGTCATAACGTAATACTATATAACGTTATACGATATAACGTAATACAGTATGACGTTATACGTTACATGTCATAACGTAATACTATTTAACGATATACGACATAACGTAATACAGTATAACGTTATTCGTTATATGTCATAACGTAATACTATTTAACGTTATACGATATAACGTAATACTGTGTTACGCTATTCGTTATATGTTATAACGTAATACTATATAACGATATACGATATAACGCAATACTATTTAACGTTATACGTCATAACGTAATACTATATATCGTAGTACGATATACCGTCATACTATATAACGTTACACCATATAACGTAATACTATATATCGCTATACGTTATATGTTATATCGTAATACTATAAAGCGATATACGTTATAGCGTAATACTGTATAACGTTATACGTTATATGTTGTAACGTATTACTATATAACGTTACACGTCATTACGTAAGACTATATAACGTTATACGTCATAACGTAATTCTATATAGCGATATACGTTGTGGCGTAATACTATATAACGGTATACGTTGTGTCGTAATACTATATAACGTTATTCGTCATAAAGTAATACTATATAACGTTATACGATATAACGTAATACTATATAACGTTACACGATATAACGTAATACTGTATAACGTTATACGTTATATGTTATAACGTAATACTATATAACGTTACACGTTATAACGAAAATAGTATATAACGTTCCACGTTATAACGAAAATAGTATATAACGTTACACGTTATAACTTAATACTATATAACGTTCCACGTTATAACGAAAATAGTATATAACGTTACACGTTATAACTTAATACTATATAACGTTACACGTTATAACGTAATACTATATAACGTTACACGTTATAACGTAATACTATATAACGTTGCACGTTATAACTTAATACTATATAACGTTATATGTCATAACATAATATTATAAAACGATACACGTTGTAGCGTAATACCATATAACGATATATGTTATAGCGTAATACTATATAACGTTACACGTTATAACGAAAATAGTATATAACGTTACACATTATAACGTAATACTATATAACGTTACACGTTATAACGTAAAACTATATAACGTTATACGTTATAACGTAATACTATATAACGTTATACGTCATAACGTAATTCTATATAGCGATATACGTTGTGGCGTAATACTATATAACGGTGTACGTTGTGTCGTAATACTATATAACGTTATACGTCATAACGTAATACTATATAACGTTATACGATATAACGTAATAGTGTATAACGTTATACGATATAACATAATACTATATAACGTTATGCTTTATATCTTATATCGTAATACTATATAACATTACACGTTATAACTTAATACTATATAACGTTACACGTTATAACGTAATACTATATAACGTTATACGTTATAACGTAATACTATATAACGTTATACGTCATAACGTAATTCTATATAGCGATATACGTTGTGGCGTAATACTATATAACGGTGTACGTTGTGTCGTAATACTATATAACGTTATACGTCATAACGTAATACTATATAACGTTATACGATATAACGTAATAGTGTATAACGTTATACGATATAACATAATACTATATAACGTTATGCTTTATATCTTATATCGTAATACTATATAACATTACACGTTATAACTTAATACTATATAACGTTACACGTTATAACGTAATACTATTTAACGATATACGATATAACGTAATACAGTATAACGTTATTCGTTATATGTCATAACGTAATACTATTTAACGTTATACGATATAACGTAATACTGTGTTACGCTATTCGTTATATGTTATAACGTAATACTATATAACGATATACGATATAACGTAATACTATTTAACGTTATACGTCATAACGTAATTCTATATAGCGATATACGTTGTGGCGTAATACTATATAACGGTGTACGTTGTGTCGTAATACTATATAACGTTATACGTCATAACGTAATACTATATAACGTTATACGATATAACGTAATAGTGTATAACGTTATACGATATAACATAATACTATATAACGTTATGCTTTATATCTTATATCGTAATACTATATAACATTACACGTTATAACTTAATACTATATAACGTTACACGTTATAACGTAATACTATTTAACGATATACGATATAACGCAATACTGTGTTACGCTATTCGTTATATGTTATAAAGTAATACTATATAACGTTATACGATATAACGTAATACTATATAACGTTACACGATATAACGTAATACTGTATAACGTTATACGTTATATGTTATAACGTAATACTATATAACGTTACACGTTATAACTTAATACTATATAACGTTACACGTTATAACGTAATACTATATAACGCTACACGTTATAACGTAATACTATATAACGTTACACGTCATAACGTTATACTATATAACGTTACACGTCATAACGTTATACTATATAGAGATATACGTTGTGGCGTAATACTATATAAGGTTATACGTCATAACGTAATACTATATAACGTTATATGATATAACGTAATACTATATAACGTTACACGATATAACGTAATACTGTATAACCTTATACGTTATATGTTATAACGTAATACTATATAACGATACACGTTATAACTTAATACTATATAACGTTATATGTCATAACATAATATTATATAACGATATACGTTGTAGCGTAATACTATATAACGATATATGTTATAGCGTAATACTATATAACGTTACACGTTATAACGAAAATAGTATATAACGTTACACGTTATAACGTAATACTATATAACGTTGCACGTTATAACGTATTACTATATAACGTTACACGTTTTAACGTAATACTATATAACGTTACACGTTATAACGTAATACTATATAACGCTACACGTTATAACGTAATACTATATAACGTTACACGTTATAACGTAATACTATATAACGTTACACGTTATAACGTATTACTATATAACGTTACACGTTATAAAGTATTACTATATAACGTTACACGTTATAACGTAATACTATATAACGTTACACGTTATAACTTAATACTATATAACGTTATATGTCATAACATAATATTATATAACGATATACGTTGTAGCGTAATACCATATAACGATATATGTTATAGCCTAATACTATATAACGTTACACGTTATAACGAAAATAGTATATAACGTTACACATTATAACGTAATACTATATAACCTTACACGTTATAACGTAATACTATATAACGTGTAACGTTTTAACGTAATACTGTATAACGTTACACGTTATAACGTAATACTATATAACGTTACACGTTATAACGTAATACTATATAACGCTACACGTTATAACGTAATACTATATAACGTTACACGTTATAACGTATTACTATATAACGTTACACGTTACAACGTAATACTATAAAACTTTATATGTTATAACATAATATTATATAGCGATATACGTTGTGGCGTAATACCATATCTCGTTATATGTTGCAACATAATATTATATAATGATATACGTTGTAGTGTAATACTCTATAACGTTATACGATATAACGTAATAGTGTATAACGTTATACGATACAACATAATACTATATAACGTTATGCTTTATATCTTATATCGTAATACTATATAACGTTACACGTTATGACGTAATACTATATAACGTTACACGTTATAACGTATTACTATATAACGTTACACGTTATAACGTATTACTATATAACGTTACACGTTATAACGTATTACTATATAACGTTACACGTTATAACGTAATACTATATAACGTTACACGTTATAACGAAAATAGTATGTAACGTTACACGTTATAACGTAATACTATATAACGTTATGCTTTATATCTTATATCGTAATAGTATATAACGTTACACGTTATAACTTAATACTATATAACGTTACACGTTATAACGTAATACTATATAACGTTACACGTTATAACGTAACACTATATAACGTTACACGTTATAACGTATTACTATATACCGTTACACGTTATAACGTAATACTATATAACGTTACACGTTATAACTTAATACTATATAACGTTACACGTTATAACGTAATACTATATAACGTTACACGTTATAACGTAACACTATATAACGTTACACGTTATAACGTATTACTATATAACGTTACACGTTATAACGTATTACTATATAACGTTACACGTTATAACGTAATACTATATAACGTCATACGTTATGTGTTATAACGTTATACTATATAACGATATACGTTGTAGCGTAATACTATTTAACGTTATGCGTCATAACGTAATACTATATAACGTTATACGATATAACGTAATACAGTATGACGTTATACGTTACATGTCATAACGTAATACTATTTAACGATATACGACATAACGTAATACAGTATAACGTTATTCGTTATATGTCATAACGTAATACTATTTAACGTTATACGATATAACGTAATACTGTGTTACGCTATTCGTTATATGTTATAACGTAATACTATATAACGATATACGATATAACGCAATACTATTTAACGTTATACGTCATAACGTAATACTATATATCGTAGTACGATATACCGTCATACTATATAACGTTACACCATATAACGTAATACTATATATCGCTATACGTTATATGTTATATCGTAATACTATAAAGCGATATACGTTATAGCGTAATACTGTATAACGTTATACGTTATATGTTGTAACGTATTACTATATAACGTTACACGTCATTACGTAAGACTATATAACGTTATACGTCATAACGTAATTCTATATAGCGATATACGTTGTGGCGTAATACTATATAACGGTATACGTTGTGTCGTAATACTATATAACGTTATTCGTCATAAAGTAATACTATATAACGTTATACGATATAACGTAATACTATATAACGTTACACGATATAACGTAATACTGTATAACGTTATACGTTATATGTTATAACGTAATACTATATAACGTTACACGTTATAACTCAATACTATTTAACGTTATATGTCATATCATAATATTCTATAACGATATACGTTGTAGCGTAATACTATGTAACGATATTTGTTATAGCGTAATACTATATAACGTTACACGTTATAACGAAAATAGTATATAACGTTCCACGTTATAACGAAAATAGTATATAACGTTACACGTTATAACTTAATACTATATAACGTTACACGTTATAACGTAATACTATATAACGTTACACGTTATAACGTAATACTATATAACGTTGCACGTTATAACTTAATACTATATAACGTTATATGTCATAACATAATATTATAAAACGATACACGTTGTAGCGTAATACCATATAACGATATATGTTATAGCGTAATACTATATAACGTTACACGTTATAACGAAAATAGTATATAACGTTACACATTATAACGTAATACTATATAACGTTACACGTTATAACGTAAAACTATATAACGTTATACGTTATAACGTAATACTATATAACGTTATACGTCATAACGTAATTCTATGTAGCGATATACGTTGTGGCGTAATACTATATAACGGTGTACGTTGTGTCGTAATACTATATAACGTTATACGTCATAACGTAATACTATATAACGTTATACGATATAACGTAATAGTGTATAACGTTATACGATATAACATAATACTATATAACGTTATGCTTTATATCTTATATCGTAATACTATATAACATTACACGTTATAACTTAATACTATATAACGTTACACGTTATAACGTAATACTATATAACGTTATACGTTATAACGTAATACTATATAACGTTTTACGTCATAACGTAATTCTATATAGCGATATACGTTGTTGCGTAATACTATATAACGGTACACGTTGTGTCGTAATACTATATAACGTTATACGTCATAACGTAATACTATATAACGTTATACGTCATAACGTAATACTATATAACGTTATACGTCATAACGTAATACTATATAACGTTATAAGATATAAGGTAATACTATATAACGTTATACGTCATAACGTAATACTATATAACGTTATACGATATAACGTAATAGTGTATAACGTTATACGTTATAACGTAATACTATATAACGTTTTACGTCATAACGTAATTCTATATAGCGATATACGTTGTGGCGTAATACTAAATAACGGTATACGTTGTGTCGTAATACTATATAACGTTATTCGTCATAAAGTAATACTATATAACGTTATACGATATAACGTAATACTATATAACGTTACACGATATAACGTAATACTGTATAACGTTATACGTTATATGTTATAACGTAATACTATATAACGTTACACGTTATAACTTAATACTATTTAACGTTATATGTCATATCATAATATTCTATAACGATATACGTTGTAGCGTAATACTATGTAACGATATTTGTTATAGCGTAATACTATATAACGTTACACGTTATAACGAAAATAGTATATAACGTTCCACGTTATAACGAAAATAGTATATAACGCTACACGTTATAACTTAATACTATATAACGCTACACGTTATAACGTAATACTATATAACGCTACACGTTATAACGTAATACTATATAACGTTACACGTCATAACGTTATACTATATAACGTTACACGTCATAACGTTATACTATATAGAGATATACGTTGTGGCGTAATACTATATAAGGTTATACGTCATAACGTAATACTATATAACGTTATATGATATAACGTAATACTATATAACGTTACACGATATAACGTAATACTGTATAACCTTATACGTTATATGTTATAACGTAATACTATATAACGATACACGTTATAACTTAATACTATATAACGTTATATGTCATAACATAATATTATATAACGATATACGTTGTAGCGTAATACTATATAACGATATATGTTATAGCGTAATACTATATAACGTTACACGTTATAACGAAAATAGTATATAACGTTACACATTATAACGTAATACTATATAACGTTGCACGTTATAACGTATTACTATATAACGTTACACGTTTAAACGTAATACTATATAACGTTACACGTTATAACGTAATACTATATAACGCTACACGTTATAACGTAATACTATATAACGTTACACGTTATAACGTAATACTATATAACGTTACACGTTATAACGTATTACTATATAACGTTACACGTTATAAAGTATTACTATATAACGTTACACGTTATAACGTAATACTATATAACGTTACACGTTATAACTTAATACTATATAACGTTATATGTCATAACATAATATTATATAACGATATACGTTGTAGCGTAATACCATATAACGATATATGTTATAGCCTAATACTATATAACGTTACACGTTATAACGAAAATAGTATATAACGTTACACATTATAACGTAATACTATATAACGTTACACGTTATAACGTAATACTATATAACGTGTAACGTTTTAACGTAATACTGTATAACGTTACACGTTATAACGTAATACTATATAACGTTACACGTTATAACGTAATACTATATAACGCTACACGTTATAACGTAATACTATATAACGTTACACGTTATAACGTATTACTATATAACGTTACACGTTACAACGTAATACTATAAAACTTTATATGTTATAACATAATATTATATAGCGATATACGTTGTGGCGTAATACCATATCTCGTTATATGTTGCAACATAATATTATATAATGATATACGTTGTAGTGTAATACTCTATAACGTTATACGATATAACGTAATAGTGTATAACGTTATACGATACAACATAATACTATATAACGTTATGCTTTATATCTTATATCGTAATACTATATAACGTTACACGTTATGACGTAATACTATATAACGTTACACGTTATAACGTAACACTATATAACGTTACACGTTATAACGTATTACTATATAACGTTACACGTTATAACGTAATACTATATAACGTTACACGTTATAACGAAAATAGTATGTAACGTTACACGTTATAACGTAATACTATATAACGTTATGCTTTATATCTTATATCGTAATAGTATATAACGTTACACGTTATAACTTAATACTATATAACGTTACACGTTATAACGTAATACTATATAACGTTACACGTTATAACGTAACACTATATAACGTTACACGTTATAACGTATTACTATATACCGTTACACGTTATAACGTAATACTATATAACGTGTAACGTTTTAACGTAATACTGTATAACGTTACACGTTATAACGTAATACTATATAACGTTACACGTTATAACGTAATACTATATAACGCTACACGTTATAACGTAATACTATATAACGTTACACGTTATAACGTATTACTATATAACGTTACACGTTACAACGTAATACTATAAAACTTTATATGTTATAACATAATATTATATAGCGATATACGTTGTGGCGTAATACCATATCTCGTTATATGTTGCAACATAATATTATATAACGATATACGTTGTAGCGTAATACCATATAACGATATATGTTATAGCCTAATACTATATAACGTTACACGTTATAACGAAAATAGTATATAACGTTACACATTATAACGTAATACTATATAACGTTACACGTTATAACGTAATACTATATAACGTGTAACGTTTTAACGTAATACTGTATAACGTTACACGTTATAACGTAATACTATATAACGTTACACGTTATAACGTAATACTATATAACGCTACACGTTATAACGTAATACTATATAACGTTACACGTTATAACGTATTACTATATAACGTTACACGTTACAACGTAATACTATAAAACTTTATATGTTATAACATAATATTATATAGCGATATACGTTGTGGCGTAATACCATATCTCGTTATATGTTGCAACATAATATTATATAATGATATACGTTGTAGTGTAATACTCTATAACGTTATACGATATAACGTAATAGTGTATAACGTTATACGATACAACATAATACTATATAACGTTATGCTTTATATCTTATATCGTAATACTATATAACGTTACACGTTATGACGTAATACTATATAACGTTACACGTTATAACGTAACACTATATAACGTTACACGTTATAACGTATTACTATATAACGTTACACGTTATAACGTATTACTATATAACGTTACACGTTATAACGTAATACTATATAACGTTACACGTTATAACGAAAATAGTATGTATCGTTACACGTTATAACGTAATACTATATAACGTTATGCTTTATATCTTATATCGTAATAGTATATAACGTTACACGTTATAACTTAATACTATATAACGTTACACGTTATAACGTAATACTATATAACGTTACACGTTATAACGTAACACTATATAACGTTACACGTTATAACGTATTACTATATACCGTTACACGTTATAACGTAATACTATATAACGTTACACGTTATAACTTAATACTATATAACGTTACACGTTATAACGTAATACTATATAACGTTACACGTTATAACGTAACACTATATAACGTTACACGTTATAACGTATTACTATATAACGTTACACGTTATAACGTATTACTATATAACGTTACACGTTATAACGTAATACTATATAACGTCATACGTTATGTGTTATAACGTTATACTATATAACGATATACGTTGTAGCGTAATACTATTTAACGTTATGCGTCATAACGTAATACTATATAACGTTATACGATATAACGTAATACAGTATGACGTTATACGTTACATGTCATAACGTAATACTATTTAACGATATACGATATAACGTAATACAGTATAACGTTATTCGTTATATGTCATAACGTAATACTATTTAACGTTATACGATATAACGTAATACTGTGTTACGCTATTCGTTATATGTTATAACGTAATACTATATAACGATATACGATATAACGTAATACTATTTAACGTTATACGTCATAACGTAATACTATATATCGTAGTACGATATACCGTCATACTATATAACGTTACACCATATAACGTAATACTATATAACGTTATACGTCATAACGTAATTCTATATAGCGATATACGTTGTGGCGTAATACTATATAACGGTATACGTTGTGTCGTAATACTATATAACGTTATTCGTCATAAAGTAATACTATATAACGTTATACGATATAACGTAATACTATATAACGTTACACGATATAACGTAATACTGTATAACGTTATACGTTATATGTTATAACGTAATACTATATAACGTTACACGTTATAACTTAATACTATTTAACGTTATATGTCATATCATAATATTCTATAACGATATACGTTGTAGCGTAATACTATGTAACGATATTTGTTATAGCGTAATACTATATAACGTTACACGTTATAACGAAAATAGTATATAACGTTCCACGTTATAACGAAAATAGTATATAACGCTACACGTTATAACTTAATACTATATAACGCTACACGTTATAACGTAATACTATATAACGCTACACGTTATAACGTAATACTATATAACGTTACACGTCATAACGTTATACTATATAACGTTACACGTCATAACGTTATACTATATAGAGATATACGTTGTGGCGTAATACTATATAAGGTTATACGTCATAACGTAATACTATATAACGTTATATGATATAACGTAATACTATATAACGTTACACGATATAACGTAATACTGTATAACCTTATACGTTATATGTTATAACGTAATACTATATAACGATACACGTTATAACTTAATACTATATAACGTTATATGTCATAACATAATATTATATAACGATATACGTTGTAGCGTAATACTATATAACGATATATGTTATAGCGTAATACTATATAACGTTACACGTTATAACGAAAATAGTATATAACGTTACACATTATAACGTAATACTATATAACGTTGCACGTTATAACGTATTACTATATAACGTTACACGTTTAAACGTAATACTATATAACGTTACACGTTATAACGTAATACTATATAACGCTACACGTTATAACGTAATACTATATAACGTTACACGTTATAACGTAATACTATATAACGTTACACGTTATAACGTATTACTTTATAACGTTACACGTTATAAAGTATTACTATATAACGTTACACGTTATAACGTAATACTATATAACGTTACACGTTATAACTTAATACTATATAACGTTATATGTCATAACATAATATTATATAACGATATACGTTGTAGCGTAATACCATATAACGATATATGTTATAGCCTAATACTATATAACGTTACACGTTATAACGAAAATAGTATATAACGTTACACATTATAACGTAATACTATATAACGTTACACGTTATAACGTAATACTATATAACGTGTAACGTTTTAACGTAATACTGTATAACGTTACACGTTATAACGTAATACTATATAACGTTACACGTTATAACGTAATACTATATAACGCTACACGTTATAACGTAATACTATATAACGTTACACGTTATAACGTATTACTATATAACGTTACACGTTACAACGTAATACTATAAAACTTTATATGTTATAACATAATATTATATAGCGATATACGTTGTGGCGTAATACCATATCTCGTTATATGTTGCAACATAATATTATATAATGATATACGTTGTAGTGTAATACTCTATAACGTTATACGATATAACGTAATAGTGTATAACGTTATACGATACAACATAATACTATATAACGTTATGCTTTATATCTTATATCGTAATACTATATAACGTTACACGTTATGACGTAATACTATATAACGTTACACGTTATAACGTAACACTATATAACGTTACACGTTATAACGTATTACTATATAACGTTACACGTTATAACGTAATACTATATAACGTTACACGTTATAACGAAAATAGTATGTAACGTTACACGTTATAACGTAATACTATATAACGTTATGCTTTATATCTTATATCGTAATAGTATATAACGTTACACGTTATAACTTAATACTATATAACGTTACACGTTATAACGTAATACTATATAACGTTACACGTTATAACGTAACACTATATAACGTTACACGTTATAACGTATTACTATATACCGTTACACGTTATAACGTAATACTATATAACGTGTAACGTTTTAACGTAATACTGTATAACGTTACACGTTATAACGTAATACTATATAACGTTACACGTTATAACGTAATACTATATAACGCTACACGTTATAACGTAATACTATATAACGTTACACGTTATAACGTATTACTATATAACGTTACACGTTACAACGTAATACTATAAAACTTTATATGTTATTACATAATATTATATAGCGATATACGTTGTGGCGTAATACCATATCTCGTTATATGTTGCAACATAATATTATATAACGATATACGTTGTAGCGTAATACCATATAACGATATATGTTATAGCCTAATACTATATAACGTTACACGTTATAACGAAAATAGTATATAACGTTACACATTATAACGTAATACTATATAACGTTACACGTTATAACGTAATACTATATAACGTGTAACGTTTTAACGTAATACTGTATAACGTTACACGTTATAACGTAATACTATATAACGTTACACGTTATAACGTAATACTATATAACGCTACACGTTATAACGTAATACTATATAACGTTACACGTTATAACGTATTACTATATAACGTTACACGTTACAACGTAATACTATAAAACTTTATATGTTATAACATAATATTATATAGCGATATACGTTGTGGCGTAATACCATATCTCGTTATATGTTGCAACATAATATTATATAATGATATACGTTGTAGTGTAATACTCTATAACGTTATACGATATAACGTAATAGTGTATAACGTTATACGATACAACATAATACTATATAACGTTATGCTTTATATCTTATATCGTAATACTATATAACGTTACACGTTATGACGTAATACTATATAACGTTACACGTTATAACGTAACACTATATAACGTTACACGTTATAACGTATTACTATATAACGTTACACGTTATAACGTATTACTATATAACGTTACACGTTATAACGTAATACTATATAACGTTACACGTTATAACGAAAATAGTATGTATCGTTACACGTTATAACGTAATACTATATAACGTTATGCTTTATATCTTATATCGTAATAGTATATAACGTTACACGTTATAACTTAATACTATATAACGTTACACGTTATAACGTAATACTATATAACGTTACACGTTATAACGTAACACTATATAACGTTACACGTTATAACGTATTACTATATACCGTTACACGTTATAACGTAATACTATATAACGTTACACGTTATAACTTAATACTATATAACGTTACACGTTATAACGTAATACTATATAACGTTACACGTTATAACGTAACACTATATAACGTTACACGTTATAACGTATTACTATATAACGTTACACGTTATAACGTATTACTATATAACGTTACACGTTATAACGTAATACTATATAACGTCATACGTTATGTGTTATAACGTTATACTATATAACGATATACGTTGTAGCGTAATACTATTTAACGTTATGCGTCATAACGTAATACTATATAACGTTATACGATATAACGTAATACAGTATGACGTTATACGTTACATGTCATAACGTAATACTATTTAACGATATACGACATAACGTAATACAGTATAACGTTATTCGTTATATGTCATAACGTAATACTATTTAACGTTATACGATATAACGTAATACTGTGTTACGCTATTCGTTATATGTTATAACGTAATACTATATAACGATATACGATATAACGCAATACTATTTAACGTTATACGTCATAACGTAATACTATATAACGTTATATGTCATAACATAATATTATATAACGATATACGTTGTAGCGTAATACTATATAAAGATATATGTTATAGCGTAATACTATATAACGTTACACGTTATAACGAAAATAGTATATAACGTTACACATTATAACGTAATACTATATAACGTTGCACGTTATAACGTATTACTATATAACGTTACACGTTTTAACGTAATACTATATAACGTTACACGTTATAACGTAATACTATATAACGCTACACGTTATAACGTAATACTATATAACGTTACACGTTATAACGTAATACTATATAACGTTACACGTTATAACGTATTACTATATAACGTTACACGTTATAAAGTATTACTATATAACGTTACACGTTATAACGTAATACTATATAACGTTACACGTTATAACTTAATACTATATAACGTTATATGTCATAACATAATATTATATAACGATATACGTTGTAGCGTAATACCATATAACGATATATGTTATAGCCTAATACTATATAACGTTACACGTTATAACGAAAATAGTATATAACGTTACACATTATAACGTAATACTATATAACGTTACACGTTATAACGTAATACTATATAACGTGTAACGTTTTAACGTAATACTGTATAACGTTACACGTTATAACGTAATACTATATAACGTTACACGTTATAACGTAATACTATATAACGCTACACGTTATAACGTAATACTATATAACGTTACACGTTATAACGTATTACTATATAACGTTACACGTTACAACGTAATACTATAAAACTTTATATGTTATAACATAATATTATATAGCGATATACGTTGTGGCGTAATACCATATCTCGTTATATGTTGCAACATAATATTATATAATGATATACGTTGTAGTGTAATACTCTATAACGTTATACGATATAACGTAATAGTGTATAACGTTATACGATACAACATAATACTATATAACGTTATGCTTTATATCTTATATCGTAATACTATATAACGTTACACGTTATGACGTAATACTATATAACGTTACACGTTATAACGTAACACTATATAACGTTACACGTTATAACGTAATACTATATAACGTTACACGTTATAACGAAAATAGTATGTAACGTTACACGTTATAACGTAATACTATATAACGTTATGCTTTATATCTTATATCGTAATAGTATATAACGTTACACGTTATAACTTAATACTATATAACGTTACACGTTATAACGTAATACTATATAACGTTACACGTTATAACGTAACACTATATAACGTTACACGTTATAACGTATTACTATATACCGTTACACGTTATAACGTAATACTATATAACGTTACACGTTATAACTTAATACTATATAACGTTACACGTTATAACGTAATACTATATAACGTTACACGTTATAACGTAACACTATATAACGTTACACGTTATAACGTATTACTATATAACGTTACTAAATATAACGTATTACTATATAACGTTACACGTTATAACGTAATACTATATAACGTCATACGTTATGTGTTATAACGTTATACTATATAACGATATACGTTGTAGCGTAATACTATTTAACGTTATGCGTCATAACGTAATACTATATAACGTTATACGATATAACGTAATACAGTATGACGTTATGCGTTACATGTCATAACGTAATACTATTTAACGATATACGACATAACGTAATACAGTATAACGTTATTCGTTATATGTCATAACGTAATACTATTTAACGTTATACGATATAACGTAATACTGTGTTACGCTATTCGTTATATGTTATAACGTAATACTATATAACGATATACGATATAACGCAATACTATTTAACGTTTACGTCATAACGTAATACTATATATCGTAGTACGATATACCGTCATACTATATAACGTAACACCATATAACGTAATACTATATATCGCTATACGTTATATGTTATATCGTAATACTATAAAGCGATATACGTTATAGCGTAATACTGTATAACGTTATACGTTATATGTTGTAACGTATTACTATATAACGTTACACGTCATTACGTAAGACTATATAACGTTATACGTCATAACGTAATTCTATATAGCGATATACGTTGTGGCGTAATACTATATAACGGTATACGTTGTGTCGTAATACTATATAACGTTATTCGTCATAAAGTAATACTATATAACGTTATACGATATAACGTAATACTATATAACGTTACACGATATAACGTAATACTGTATAACGTTATACGTTATATGTTATAACGTAATACTATATAACGTTACACGTTATAACTTAATACTATTTAACGTTATATGTCATATCATAATATTCTATAACGATATACGTTGTACCGTAATACTATGTAACGATATTTGTTATAGCGTAATACTATATAACGTTACACGTTATAACGAAAATAGTATATAACGTTACACGTTATAACTTAATACTATATAACGTTACACGTTATAACGTAATACTATATAACGTTACACGTTATAACGTAATACTATATAACGTTGCACGTTATAACTTAATACTATATAACGTTATATGTCATAACATAATATTATAAAACGATACACGTTGTAGCGTAATACCATATAACGATATATGTTATAGCGTAATACTATATAACGTTACACGTTATAACGAAAATAGTATATAACGTTACACATTATAACGTAATACTATATAACGTTACACGTTATAACGTAAAACTATATAACGTTATACGTTATAACGTAATACTATATAACGTTATACGTCATAACGTAATTCTATATAGCGATATACGTTGTGGCGTAATACTATATAACGGTGTACGTTATGTCGTAATACTATATAACGTTATACGTCATAACGTAATACTATATAACGTTATACGATATAACGTAATAGTGTATAACGTTATACGATATAACATAATACTATATAACGTTATGCTTTATATCTTATATCGTAATACTATATAACATTACACGTTATAACTTAATACTATATAACGTTACACGTTATAACGTAATACTATATAACGTTATACGTTATAACGTAATACTATATAACGTTATACGTCATAACGTAATTCTATATAGCGATATACGTTGTGGCGTAATACTATATAACGTTACACGTTATGACGTAATACTATATAACGTTACACGTTATAACGTAACACTATATAACGTTACACGTTATAACGTATTACTATATAACGTTACACGTTATAACGTATTACTATATAACGTTACACGTTATAACGTAATACTATATAACGTTACACGTTATAACGAAAATAGTATGTAACGTTACACGTTATAACGTAATACTATATAACGTTATGCTTTATATCTTATATCGTAATAGTATATAACGTTACACGTTATAACTTAATACTATATAACGTTACACGTTATAACGTAATACTATATAACGTTACACGTTATAACGTAACACTATATAACGTTACACGTTATAACGTATTACTATATACCGTTACACGTTATAACGTAATAGTATATAACGTTACACGTTATAACTTAATACTATATAACGTTACACGTTATAACGTAATACTATATAACGTTACACGTTATAACGTAACACTATATAACGTTACACGTTATAACGTAATACTATATAACGTTATACGTCATAACGTAATTCTATATAGCGATATACGTTGTGGCGTAATACTATATAACGGTGTACGTTGTGTCGTAATACTATATAACGTTATACGTCATAACGTAATACTATATAACGTTATACGTCATAACGTAATACTGTATAACGTTATACGATATAACGTAATAGTGTATAACGTTATACGATATAACATAATACTATATAACGTTATGCTTTATATCTTATATCGTAATACTATATAACATTACACGTTATAACTTAATACTATATAACGTTACACGTTATAACGTAATACTATATAACGTTATACGTTATAACGTAATACTATATAACGTTATACGTCATAACGTAATTCTATATAGCGATATACGTTGTGGCGTAATACTATATAACGTTACACGTTATAACGTAAAACTATATAACGTTATACGTTATAACGTAATACTATATAACGTTATACGTCATAACGTAATTCTATATAGCGATATACGTTGTGGCGTAATACTATATAACGGTGTACGTTGTGTCGTAATACTATATAACGTTATACGTCATAACGTAATACTATATAACGTTATACGATATAACGTAATAGTGTATAACGTTATACGATATAACATAATACTATATAACGTTATGCTTTATATCTTATATCGTAATACTATATAACATTACACGTTATAACTTAATACTATATAACGTTACACGTTATAACGTAATACTATTTAACGATATACGATATAACGTAAGACAGTATAACGTTATTCGTTATATGTCATAACGTAATACTATTTAACGTTATACGATATAACGTAATACTGTGTTACGCTATTCGTTATATGTTATAACGTAATACTATATAACGATATACGATATAACGTAATACTATTTAACGTTATACGTCATAACGTAATACTATATATCGTAGTACGATATACCGTCATACTATATAACGTTACACCATATAACGTAATACTATATAACGTTATACGTCATAACGTAATTCTATATAGCGATATACGTTGTGGCGTAATACTATATAACGGTATACGTTGTGTCGTAATACTATATAACGTTATTCGTCATAAAGTAATACTATATAACGTTATACGATATAACGTAATACTATATAACGTTACACGATATAACGTAATACTGTATAACGTTATACGTTATATGTTATAACGTAATACTATATAACGTTACACGTTATAACTTAATACTATTTAACGTTATATGTCATATCATAATATTCTATAACGATATACGTTGTAGCGTAATACTATGTAACGATATTTGTTATAGCGTAATACTATATAACGTTACACGTTATAACGAAAATAGTATATAACGTTCCACGTTATAACGAAAATAGTATATAACGTTACACGTTATAACTTAATACTATATAACGTTACACGTTATAACGTAATACTATATAACGCTACACGTTATAACGTAATACTATATAACGTTACACGTCATAACGTTATACTATATAACGTTACACGTCATAACGTTATACTATATAGAGATATACGTTGTGGCGTAATACTATATAAGGTTATACGTCATAACGTAATACTATATAACGTTATATGATATAACGTAATACTATATAACGTTACACGATATAACGTAATACTGTATAACCTTATACGTTATATGTTATAACGTAATACTATATAACGATACACGTTATAACTTAATACTATATAACGTTATATGTCATAACATAATATTATATAACGATATACGTTGTAGCGTAATACTATATAACGATATATGTTATAGCGTAATACTATATAACGTTACACGTTATAACGAAAATAGTATATAACGTTACACATTATAACGTAATACTATATAACGTTGCACGTTATAACGTATTACTATATAACGTTACACGTTTTAACGTAATACTATATAACGTTACACGTTATAACGTAATACTATATAACGCTACACGTTATAACGTAATACTATATAACGTTACACGTTATAACGTAATACTATATAACGTTACACGTTATAACGTAATACTATATAACGTGTAACGTTATATAGTATTACTATATAACGTTACACGTTATAACGTAATACTATATAACGTTACACGTTATAACTTAATACTATATAACGTTATATGTCATAACATAATATTATATAACGATATACGTTGTAGCGTAATACCATATAACGATATATGTTATAGCCTAATACTATATAACGTTACACGTTATAACGAAAATAGTATATAACGTTACACATTATAACGTAATACTATATAACGTTACACGTTATAACGTAATACTATATAACGTGTAACGTTTTAACGTAATACTGTATAACGTTACACGTTATAACGTAATACTATATAACGTTACACGTTATAACGTAATACTATATAACGCTACACGTTATAACGTAATACTATAGAACGTTAGACGTTATAACGTATTACTATATAACGTTACACGTTACAACGTAATACTATAAAACTTTATATGTTATAACATAATATTATATAGCGATATACGTTGTGGCGTAATACCATATCTCGTTATATGTTGCAACATAATATTATATAATGATATACGTTGTAGTGTAATACTCTATAACGTTATACGATATAACGTAATAGTGTATAACGTTATACGATACAACATAATACTATATAACGTTATGCTTTATATCTTATATCGTAATACTATATAACGTTACACGTTATGACGTAATACTATATAACGTTACACGTTATAACGTATTACTATATAACGTTACACGTTATAACGTATTACTATATAACGTTACACGTTATAACGTATTACTATATAACGTTACACGTTATAACGTAATACTATATAACGTTACACGTTATAACGAAAATAGTATGTAACGTTACACGTTATAACGTAATACTATATAACGTTATGCTTTATATCTTATATCGTAATAGTATATAACGTTACACGTTATAACTTAATACTATATAACGTTACACGTTATAACGTAATACTATATAACGTTACACGTTATAACGTAACACTATATAACGTTACACGTTATAACGTATTACTATATACCGTTACACGTTATAACGTAATACTATATAACGTTACACGTTATAACTTAATACTATATAACGTTACACGTTATAACGTAATACTATATAACGTTACACGTTATAACGTAACACTATATAACGTTACACGTTATAACGTATTACTATATAACGTTACACGTTATAACGTATTACTATATAACGTTACACGTTATAACGTAATACTATATAACGTCATACGTTATGTGTTATAACGTTATACTATATAACGATATACGTTGTAGCGTAATACTATTTAACGTTATGCGTCATAACGTAATACTATATAACGTTATACGATATAACGTAATACAGTATGACGTTATACGTTACATGTCATAACGTAATACTATTTAACGATATACGACATAACGTAATACAGTATAACGTTATTCGTTATATGTCATAACGTAATACTATTTAACGTTATACGATATAACGTAATACTGTGTTACGCTATTCGTTATATGTTATAACGTAATACTATATAACGATATACGATATAACGCAATACTATTTAACGTTATACGTCATAACGTAATACTATATATCGTAGTACGATATACCGTCATACTATATAACGTTACACCATATAACGTAATACTATATATCGCTATACGTTATATGTTATATCGTAATACTATAAAGCGATATACGTTATAGCGTAATACTGTATAACGTTATACGTTATATGTTGTAACGTATTACTATATAACGTTACACGTCATTACGTAAGACTATATAACGTTATACGTCATAACGTAATTCTATATAGCGATATACGTTGTGGCGTAATACTATATAACGGTATACGTTGTGTCGTAATACTATATAACGTTATTCGTCATAAAGTAATACTATATAACGTTATACGATATAACGTAATACTATATAACGTTACACGATATAACGTAATACTGTATAACGTTATACGTTATATGTTATAACGTAATACTATATAACGTTACACGTTATAACTCAATACTATTTAACGTTATATGTCATATCATAATATTCTATAACGATATACGTTGTAGCGTAATACTATGTAACGATATTTGTTATAGCGTAATACTATATAACGTTACACGTTATAACGAAAATAGTATATAACTTTCCACGTTATAACGAAAATAGTATATAACGTTACACGTTATAACTTAATACTATATAACGTTACACGTTATAACGTAATACTATATAACGTTACACGTTATAACGTAATACTATATAACGTTGCACGTTATAACTTAATACTATATAACGTTATATGTCATAACATAATATTATAAAACGATACACGTTGTAGCGTAATACCATATAACGATATATGTTATAGCGTAATACTATATAACGTTACACGTTATAACGAAAATAGTATATAACGTTACACATTATAACGTAATACTATATAACGTTACACGTTATAACGTAAAACTATATAACGTTATACGTTATAACGTAATACTATATAACGTTATACGTCATAACGTAATTCTATGTAGCGATATACGTTGTGGCGTAATACTATATAACGGTGTACGTTGTGTCGTAATACTATATAACGTTATACGTCATAACGTAATACTATATAACGTTATACGATATAACGTAATAGTGTATAACGTTATACGATATAACATAATACTATATAACGTTATGCTTTATATCTTATATCGTAATACTATATAACATTACACGTTATAACTTAATACTATATAACGTTACACGTTATAACGTAATACTATATAACGTTATACGTTATAACGTAATACTATATAACGTTTTACGTCATAACGTAATTCTATATAGCGATATACGTTGTTGCGTAATACTATATAACGGTACACGTTGTGTCGTAATACTATATAACGTTATACGTCATAACGTAATACTATATAACGTTATACGTCATAACGTAATACTATATAACGTTATACGTCATAACGTAATACTATATAACGTTATACGATATAAGGTAATACTATATAACGTTATACGTCATAACGTAATACTATATAACGTTATACGATATAACGTAATACTGTATAACGTTATACGTTATATGTTATAACGTAATACTATTTAACGTTATACGACATAACGTAATACTATATATCGTAATACGATATAACGTCATACTATATAACGTTACACGATATAACGTAATACTATATGACGTTACACGTTATAACTTAATACTATATAACGATATATGTTGTAGCGTAATACTATAATGTTACACGTTATAACGTAATACTATATAACGTCATACGTTATGTGTTATAACGTTATACTATATAACGATATACGTTGTAGCGTAATACTATTTAACGTTATGCGTCATAACGTAATACTATATAACGTTATACGATATAACGTAATACAGTATGACGTTATACGTTACATGTCATAACGTAATACTATTTAACGATATACGATATAACGTAATACAGTATAACGTTATTCGTTATATGTCATAACGTAATACTATTTAACGTTATACGATATAACGTAATACTGTGTTACGCTATTCGTTATATGTTATAACGTAATACTATATAACGATATACGATATAACGTAATACTATTTAACGTTATACGTCATAACGTAATACTATATATCGTAGTACGATATACCGTCATACTATATAACGTTACACCATATAACGTAATACTATATAACGTTATACGTCATAACGTAATTCTATATAGCGATATACGTTGTGGCGTAATACTATATAACGGTATACGTTGTGTCGTAATACTATATAACGTTATTCGTCATAAAGTAATACTATATAACGTTATACGATATAACGTAATACTATATAACGTTACACGATATAACGTAATACTGTATAACGTTATACGTTATATGTTATAACGTAATACTATATAACGTTACACGTTATAACTTAATACTATTTAACGTTATATGTCATATCATAATATTCTATAACGATATACGTTGTAGCGTAATACTATGTAACGATATTTGTTATAGCGTAATACTATATAACGTTACACGTTATAACGAAAATAGTATATAACGTTCCACGTTATAACGTAATACTATATAACGCTACACGTTATAACGTAATACTATATAACGTTACACGTCATAACGTTATACTATATAACGTTACACGTCATAACGTTATACTATATAGAGATATACGTTGTGGCGTAATACTATATAAGGTTATACGTCATAACGTAATACTATATAACGTTATATGATATAACGTAATACTATATAACGTTACACGATATAACGTAATACTGTATAACCTTATACGTTATATGTTATAACGTAATACTATATAACGATACACGTTATAACTTAATACTATATAACGTTATATGTCATAACATAATATTATATAACGATATACGTTGTAGCGTAATACTATATAACGATATATGTTATAGCGTAATACTATATAACGTTACACGTTATAACGAAAATAGTATATAACGTTACACATTATAACGTAATACTATATAACGTTGCACGTTATAACGTATTACTATATAACGTTACACGTTTAAACGTAATACTATATAACGTTACACGTTATAACGTAATACTATATAACGTTACACGTTATAACGTAATACTATATAACGCTACACGTTATAACGTAATACTATATAACGTTACACGTTATAACGTAATACTATATAACGTTACACGTTATAACGTATTACTATATAACGTTACACGTTATAAAGTATTACTATATAACGTTACACGTTATAACGTAATACTATATAACGTTACACGTTATAACTTAATACTATATAACGTTATATGTCATAACATAATATTATATAACGATATACGTTGTAGCGTAATACCATATAACGATATATGTTATAGCCTAATACTATATAACGTTACACGTTATAACGAAAATAGTATATAACGTTACACATTATAACGTAATACTATATAACATTACACGTTATAACGTAATACTATATAACGTGTAACGTTTTAACGTAATACTGTATAACGTTACACGTTATAACGTAATACTATATAACGTTACACGTTATAACGTAATACTATATAACGCTACACGTTATAACGTAATACTATATAACGTTACACGTTATAACGTATTACTATATAACGTTACACGTTACAACGTAATACTATAAAACTTTATATGTTATAACATAATATTATATAGCGATATACGTTGTGGCGTAATACCATATCTCGTTATATGTTGCAACATAATATTATATAATGATATACGTTGTAGTGTAATACTCTATAACGTTATACGATATAACGTAATAGTGTATAACGTTATACGATACAACATAATACTATATAACGTTATGCTTTATATCTTATATCGTAATACTATATAACGTTACACGTTATGACGTAATACTATATAACGTTACACGTTATAACGTAACACTATATAACGTTACACGTTATAACGTATTACTATATAACGTTACACGTTATAACGTATTACTATATAACGTTACACGTTATAACGTAATACTATATAACGTTACACGTTATAACGAAAATAGTATGTAACGTTACACGTTATAACGTAATACTATATAACGTTATGCTTTATATCTTATATCGTAATAGTATATAACGTTACACGTTATAACTTAATACTATATAACGTTACACGTTATAACGTAATACTATATAACGTTACACGTTATAACGTAACACTATATAACGTTACACGTTATAACGTATTACTATATACCGTTACACGTTATAACGTAATACTATATAACGTTACACGTTATAACTTAATACTATATAACGTTACACGTTATAACGTAATACTATATAACGTTACACGTTATAACGTAACACTATATAACGTTACACGTTATAACGTATTGCTATATAACGTTACACGTTATAACGTATTACTATATAACGTTACACGTTATAACGTAATACTATATAACGTCATACGTTATGTGTTATAACGTTATACTATATAACGATATACGTTGTAGCGTAATACTATTTAACGTTATGCGTCATAACGTAATACTATATAACGTTATACGATATAACGTAATACAGTATGACGTTATACGTTACATGTCATAACGTAATACTATTTAACGATATACGACATAACGTAATACAGTATAACGTTATTCGTTATATGTCATAACGTAATACTATTTAACGTTATACGATATAACGTAATACTGTGTTACGCTATTCGTTATATGTTATAACGTAATACTATATAACGATATACGATATAACGCAATACTATTTAACGTTATACGTCATAACGTAATACTATATAACGTTATATGTCATAACATAATATTATATAACGATATACGTTGTAGCGTAATACTATATAACGATATATGTTATAGCGTAATACTATATAACGTTACACGTTATAACGAAAATAGTATATAACGTTACACATTATAACGTAATACTATATAACGTTGCACGTTATAACGTATTACTATATAACGTTACACGTTTTAACGTAATACTATATAACGTTACACGTTATAACGTAATACTATATAACGTTACACGTTATAACGTAATACTATATAACGTTACACGTTATAACGTAATACTATATAACGTTACACGTTATAACGTATTACTATATAACGTTACACGTTATAAAGTATTACTATATAACGTTACACGTTATAACGTAATACTATATAACGTTACACGTTATAACTTAATACTATATAACGTTATATGTCATAACATAATATTATATAACGATATACGTTGTAGCGTAATACCATATAACGATATATGTTATAGCCTAATACTATATAACGTTACACGTTATAACGAAAATAGTATATAACGTTACACATTATAACGTAATACTATATAACGTTACACGTTATAACGTAATACTATATAACGTGTAACGTTTTAACGTAATACTGTATAACGTTACACGTTATAACGTAATACTATATAACGTTACACGTTATAACGTAATACTATATAACGCTACACGTTATAACGTAATACTATATAACGTTACACGTTATAACGTATTACTATATAACGTTACACGTTACAACGTAATACTATAAAACTTTATATGTTATAACATAATATTATATAGCGATATACGTTGTGGCGTAATACCATATCTCGTTATATGTTGCAACATAATATTATATAATGATATACGTTGTAGTGTAATACTCTATAACGTTATACGATATAACGTAATAGTGTATAACGTTATACGATACAACATAATACTATATAACGTTATGCTTTATATCTTATATCGTAATACTATATAACGTTACACGTTATGACGTAATACTATATAACGTTACACGTTATAACGTAACACTATATAACGTTACACGTTATAACGTATTACTATATAACGTTACACGTTATAACGTATTACTATATAACGTTACACGTTATAACGTAATACTATATAACGTTACACGTTATAACGAAAATAGTATGTAACGTTACACGTTATAACGTAATACTATATAACGTTATGCTTTATATCTTATATCGTAATAGTATATAACGTTACACGTTATAACTTAATACTATATAACGTTACACGTTATAACGTAATACTATATAACGTTACACGTTATAACGTAACACTATATAACGTTACACGTTATAACGTATTACTATATACCGTTACACGTTATAACGTAATACTATATAACGTTACACGTTATAACTTAATACTATATAACGTTACACGTTATAACGTAATACTATATAACGTTACACGTTATATCGTAACACTATATAACGTTACACGTTATAACGTATTACTATATAACGTTACACAATATAACGTATTACTATATAACGTTACACGTTATAACGTAATACTATATAACGTCATACGTTATGTGTTATAACGTTATACTATATAACGATATACGTTGTAGCGTAATACTATTTAACGTTATGCGTCATAACGTAATACTATATAACGTTATACGATATAACGTAATACAGTATGACGTTATACGTTACATGTCATAACGTAATACTATTTAACGATATACGACATAACGTAATACAGTATAACGTTATTCGTTATATGTCATAACGTAATACTATTTAACGTTATACGATATAACGTAATACTGTGTTACGCTATTCGTTATATGTTATAACGTAATACTATATAACGATATACGATATAACGCAATACTATTTAACGTTTACGTCATAACGTAATACTATATATCGTAGTACGATATACCGTCATACTATATAACGTAACACCATATAACGTAATACTATATATCGCTATACGTTATATGTTATATCGTAATACTATAAAGCGATATACGTTATAGCGTAATACTGTATAACGTTATACGTTATATGTTGTAACGTATTACTATATAACGTTACACGTCATTACGTAAGACTATATAACGTTATACGTCATAACGTAATTCTATATAGCGATATACGTTGTGGCGTAATACTATATAACGGTATACGTTGTGTCGTAATACTATATAACGTTATTCGTCATAAAGTAATACTATATAACGTTATACGATATAACGTAATACTATATAACGTTACACGTTATAACTTAATACTATTTAACGTTATATGTCATATCATAATATTCTATAACGATATACGTTGTAGCGTAATACTATGTAACGATATTTGTTATAGCGTAATACTATATAACGTTACACGTTATAACGAAAATAGTATATAACGTTCCACGTTATAACGAAAATAGTATATAACGTTACACGTTATAACTTAATACTATATAACGTTACACGTTATAACGTAATACTATATAACGTTACACGTTATAACGTAATACTATATAACGTTGCACGTTATAACTTAATACTATATAACGTTATATGTCATAACATAATATTATAAAACGATACACGTTGTAGCGTAATACCATATAACGATATATGTTATAGCGTAATACTATATAACGTTACACGTTATAACGAAAATAGTATATAACGTTACACATTATAACGTAATATTATATAACGTTACACGTTATAACGTAAAACTATATAACGTTATACGTTATAACGTAATACTATATAACGTTATACGTCATAACGTAATTCTATATAGCGATATACGTTGTGGCGTAATACTATATAACGGTGTACGTTGTGTCGTAATACTATATAACGTTATACGTCATAACGTAATACTATATAACGTTATACGATATAACGTAATAGTGTATAACGTTATACGATATAACATAATACTATATAACGTTATGCTTTATATCTTATATCGTAATACTATATAACATTACACGTTATAACTTAATACTATATAACGTTACACGTTATAACGTAATACTATATAACGTTATACGTTATAACGTAATACTATATAACGTTATACGTCATAACGTAATTCTATATAGCGATATACGTTGTGGCGTAATACTATATAACGTTACACGTTATGACGTAATACTATATAACGTTACACGTTATAACGTAACACTATATAACGTTACACGTTATAACGTATTACTATATAACGTTACACGTTATAACGTATTACTATATAACGTTACACGTTATAACGTAATACTATATAACGTTACACGTTATAACGAAAATAGTATGTAACGTTACACGTTATAACGTAATACTATATAACGTTATGCTTTATATCTTATATCGTAATAGTATATAACGTTACACGTTATAACTTAATACTATATAACGTTACACGTTATAACGTAATACTATATAACGTTACACGTTATAACGTAACACTATATAACGTTACACGTTATAACGTATTACTATATACCGTTACACGTTATAACGTAATAGTATATAACGTTACACGTTATAACTTAATACTATATAACGTTACACGTTATAACGTAATACTATATAACGTTACACGTTATAACGTAACACTATATAACGTTACACGTTATAACGTAATACTATATAACGTTATACGTCATAACGTAATTCTATATAGCGATATACGTTGTGGCGTAATACTATATAACGGTGTACGTTGTGTCGTAATACTATATAACGTTATACGTCATAACGTAATACTATATAACGTTATACGTCATAACGTAATACTATATAACGTTATACGATATAACGTAATAGTGTATAACGTTATACGATATAACATAATACTATATAACGTTATGCTTTATATCTTATATCGTAATACTATATAACATTACACGTTATAACTTAATACTATATAACGTTACACGTTATAACGTAATACTATATAACGTTATACGTTATAACGTAATACTATATAACGTTATACGTCATAACGTAATTCTATATAGCGATATACGTTGTGGCGTAATACTATATAACGTTACACGTTATAACGTAAAACTATATAACGTTATACGTTATAACGTAATACTATATAACGTTATACGTCATAACGTAATTCTATATAGCGATATACGTTGTGGCGTAATACTATATAACGGTGTACGTTGTGTCGTAATACTATATAACGTTATACGTCATAACGTAATACTATATAACGTTATACGATATAACGTAATAGTGTATAACGTTATACGATATAACATAATACTATATAACGTTATGCTTTATATCTTATATCGTAATACTATATAACATTACACGTTATAACTTAATACTATATAACGTTACACGTTATAACGTAATACTATTTAACGATATACGATATAACGTAAGACAGTATAACGTTATTCGTTATATGTCATAACGTAATACTATTTAACGTTATACGATATAACGTAATACTGTGTTACGCTATTCGTTATATGTTATAACGTAATACTATATAACGATATACGATATAACGTAATACTATTTAACGTTATACGTCATAACGTAATACTATATATCGTAGTACGATATACCGTCATACTATATAACGTTACACCATATAACGTAATACTATATAACGTTATACGTCATAACGTAATTCTATATAGCGATATACGTTGTGGCGTAATACTATATAACGGTATACGTTGTGTCGTAATACTATATAACGTTATTCGTCATAAAGTAATACTATATAACGTTATACGATATAACGTAATACTATATAACGTTACACGATATAACGTAATACTGTATAACGTTATACGTTATATGTTATAACGTAATACTATATAACGTTACACGTTATAACTTAATACTATTTAACGTTATATGTCATATCATAATATTCTATAACGATATACGTTGTAGCGTAATACTATGTAACGATATTTGTTATAGCGTAATACTATATAACGTTACACGTTATAACGAAAATAGTATATAACGTTCCACGTTATAACGAAAATAGTATATAACGTTACACGTTATAACTTAATACTATATAACGTTACACGTTATAACGTAATACTATATAACGCTACACGTTATAACGTAATACTATATAACGTTACACGTCATAACGTTATACTATATAACGTTACACGTCATAACGTTATACTATATAGAGATATACGTTGTGGCGTAATACTATATAAGGTTATACGTCATAACGTAATACTATATAACGTTATATGATATAACGTAATACTATATAACGTTACACGATATAACGTAATACTGTATAACCTTATATGTTATATGTTATAACGTAATACTATATAACGATACACGTTATAACTTAATACTATATAACGTTATATGTCATAACATAATATTATATAACGATATACGTTGTAGCGTAATACTATATAACGACATATGTTATAGCGTAATACTATATAACGTTACACGTTATAACGAAAATAGTATATAACGTTACACATTATAACGTAATACTATATAACGTTGCACGTTATAACGTATTACTATATAACGTTACACGTTTTAACGTAATACTATATAACGTTACACGTTATAACGTAATACTATATAACGCTACACGTTATAACGTAATACTATATAACGTTACACGTTATAACGTATTACTATATAACGTTACACGTTATAAAGTATTACTATATAACGTTACACGTTATAACGTATTACTATATAACGTTACACGTTATAAAGTATTACTATATAACGTTACACGTTATAACGTAATACTATATAACGTTACACGTTATAACTTAATACTATATAACGTTATATGTCATAACATAATATTATATAACGATATACGTTGTAGCGTAATACCATATAACGATATATGTTATAGCCTAATACTATATAACGTTACACGTTATAACGAAAATAGTATATAACGTTACACATTATAACGTAATACTATATAACGTTACACGTTATAACGTAATACTATATAACGTGTAACGTTTTAACGTAATACTGTATAACGTTACACGTTATAACGTAATACTATATAACGTTACACGTTATAACGTAATACTATATAACGCTACACGTTATAACGTAATACTATATAACGTTACACGTTATAACGTATTACTATATAACGTTACACGTTACAACGTAATACTATAAAACTTTATATGTTATAACATAATATTATATAGCGATATACGTTGTGGCGTAATACCATATCTCGTTATATGTTGCAACATAATATTATATAATGATATACGTTGTAGTGTAATACTCTATAGCGTTATACGATATAACGTAATAGTGTATAACGTTATACGATACAACATAATACTATATAACGTTATGCTTTATATCTTATATCGTAATACTATATAACGTTACACGTTATGACGTAACACTATATAACGTTACACGTTATAAAGTATTACTATATAACGTTACACGTTATAACGTAATACTATATAACGTTACACGTTATAACTTAATACTATATAACGTTATATGTCATAACATAATATTATATAACGATATACGTTGTAGCGTAATACCATATAACGATATATGTTATAGCCTAATACTATATAACGTTACACGTTATAACGAAAATAGTATATAACGTTACACATTATAACGTAATACTATATAACGTTACACGTTATAACGTAATACTATATAACGTGTAACGTTTTAACGTAATACTGTATAACGTTACACGTTATAACGTAATACTATATAACGTTACACGTTATAACGTAATACTATATAACGCTACACGTTATAACGTAATACTATATAACGTTACACGTTATAACGTATTACTATATAACGTTACACGTTACAACGTAATACTATAAAACTTTATATGTTATAACATAATATTATATAGCGATATACGTTGTGGCGTAATACCATATCTCGTTATATGTTGCAACATAATATTATATAATGATATACGTTGTAGTGTAATACTCTATAACGTTATACGATATAACGTAATAGTGTATAACGTTATACGATACAACATAATACTATATAACGTTATGCTTTATATCTTATATCGTAATACTATATAACGTTACACGTTATGACGTAATACTATATAACGTTACACGTTATAACGTAACACTATATAACGTTACACGTTATAACGTATTACTATATAACGTTACACGTTATAACGTAATACTATATAACGTTACACATTATAACGAAAATAGTATGTAACGTTACACGTTATAACGTAATACTATATAACGTTATGCTTTATATCTTATATCGTAATAGTATATAACGTTACACGTTATAACTTAATACTATATAACGTTACACGTTATAACGTAATACTATATAACGTTACACGTTATAACGTAACACTATATAACGTTACACGTTATAACGTATTACTATATACCGTTACACGTTATAACGTAATACTATATAACGTTACACGTTATAACTTAATACTATATAACGTTACACGTTATAACGTAATACTATATAACGTTACACGTTATAACGTAACACAATATAACGTTACACGTTATAACGTATTACTATATAACGTTACACGTTATAACGTATTACTATATAACGTTACACGTTATAACGTAATACTATATAACGTCATACGTTATGTGTTATAACGTTATACTATATAACGATATACGTTGTAGCGTAATACTATTTAACGTTATGCGTCATAACGTAATACTATATAACGTTATACGATATAACGTAATACAGTATGACGTTATACGTTACATGTCATAACGTAATACTATTTAACGATATACGACATAACGTAATACAGTATAACGTTATTCGTTATATGTCATAACGTAATACTATTTAACGTTATACGATATAACGTAATACTGTGTTACGCTATTCGTTATATGTTATAACGTAATACTATATAACGATATACGATATAACGCAATACTATTTAACGTTTACGTCATAACGTAATACTATATATCGTAGTACGATATACCGTCATACTATATAACGTTACACCATATAACGTAATACTATATATCGCTATACGTTATATGTTATATCGTAATACTATAAAGCGATATACGTTATAGCGTAATACTGTATAACGTTATACGTTATATGTTGTAACGTATTACTATATAACGTTACACGTCATTACGTAAGACTATATAACGTTATACGTCATAACGTAATTCTATATAGCGATATACGTTGTGGCGTAATACTATATAACTTTATACGTTGTGTCGTAATACTATATAACGTTATTCGTCATAAAGTAATACTATATAACGTTATACGATATAACGTAATACTATATAACGTTACACGATATAACGTAATACTGTATAACGTTATACGTTATATGTTATAACGTAATACTATATAACGTTACACGTTATAACTTAATACTATTTAACGTTATATGTCATATCATAATATTCTATAACGATATACGTTGTAGCGTAATACTATGTAACGATATTTGTTATAGCGTAATACTATATAACGTTACACGTTATAACGAAAATAGTATATAACGTTCCACGTTATAACGAAAATAGTATATAACGTTACACGTTATAACTTAATACTATATAACGTTACACGTTATAACGTAATACTATATAACGTTACACGTTATAACGTAATACTATATAACGTTGCACGTTATAACTTAATACTATATAACGTTATATGTCATAACATAATATTATAAAACGATACACGTTGTAGCGTAATACCATATAACGATATATGTTATAGCGTAATACTATATAACGTTACACGTTATAACGAAAATAGTATATAACGTTATACGATATAACGTAATACTATATAACGTTACACGTTATAACGTAATACTATATAACGTTATACGTTATAACGTAATACTATATAACGTTTTATGTCATAACGTAATTCTATATAGCGATATACGTTGTGGCGTAATACTATATAACGGTACACGTTGTGTCGTAATACTATATAACGTTATACGTCATAACGTAATACTATATAACGTTATACGTCATAACGTAATACTATATAACGTTATACGTCATAACGTAATACTATATAACGTTATACGATATAAGGTAATACTATATAACGTTATACGTCATAACGTAATACTATATAACGTTATACGATATAACGTAATACTGTATAACGTTATACGTTATATGTTATAACGTAATACTATATAACGTTACACGTTATAACGTAATACTATATAACGTGTAACGTTTTAACGTAATACTATATAACGTTACACGTTATAACGTAATACTATATAACGTTACACGTTATAACGTAATACTATATAACGTTGCACGTTATAACGTAATACTATATAACGTTACACGTTATAACTTAATACTATAAAACGTCATATGTTATAACATAATATTATATAGCGATATACGTTGTGGCGTAATACCATATCTCGTTATATGTTGCAACATAATACTATACAATGATATACGTTGTAGTATAATACTCTATAACGTTATACGATATAACGTAATAGTGTATAACGTTATACGATATAACATAATCCTATATAACGTTATGCTTTATATCTTGTATCGTAATACTATATAACGTTACACGTTATAACTTAATACTATATAACGTTACACGTTATAACGTAATACTATATAACGTTACACATTATAACGTAATACTATATAACGTTACACGTTATAACGTATTACTATATAACGTTACACGTTATAACGTAACACTATATAACGTTACACGGTTTAACGTAATACTATATAACGATACACGTTATAACGTAATACTATATAACGTTACACGTTATAACGTAATACTATATAACGTTATACGATATAACGTAATACTATATAACGTTACACGATATAACGTAATACTGTATAACGTTATACGTTATATGTTATAACGTAATACTATATAACGTTACACGTTATAACGTAATACTATATAACGTTACACGTTATAACGAAAATAGTATATAACGTTACACGTTATAACGTAATACTATATAACATTACACGTTATAACGTAATACTATATAACGTTACACGTTATAACGTAATACTATATAACGTTACACGTTATAACGTAATACTATATAACGTTACACGTTATAACTTAATACTATATAACGTTATATGTCATATCATAATATTATATAACGATAAACGTTGTAGCGTAATACTATATAACGATATTTGTTATAGCGTAATACTATATAACGTTACACGTTATAACGAAAATAGTATATAACGTTACACGTTATAACTTAATACTATATAACGTTATATGTCATAACATAATATTATATAACGATATACGCTGTAGCATTATACTATATAACGTTATATGTTATAACGTAATACTATATAACGTTGTACGTTATAACGTAATACTATATAACGCTATACGTTATAACGTAATACTATATAGAGATATACGTTATGGCGTAATACTATATAAGGTTATACGTCATAACGTAATACTCTATAAGGTTATACGATATAACGTAATACTATATAACGTTACACGATATAACGTAATACTGTATAACCTTATACGTTATATGTTATAACGTAATACTATATAACGTTACACGTTATAACGATAATAGTATATAACGTTACACATTATAACGTAATACTATATAACGTTACATGTTATAACGTATTACTATATAACGTTACACGTTATAACGTAATACTATATAACGTTACACGTTTTAACGTAATACTATATAACGTTACATGTTATAACGTAATATTATATAACGTTACACGTTATAACGTAATACTATATAACGTTACACGTTATAACTTAATACTATAAAACGTTATATGTTATAACATAATATTATATAGCGATATACGTTGTGGCGTAATACCATATCTCGTTATATGTTGCAACATAATATTATATAATGATATACGTTGTAGTGTAACACTCTATAACGTTATACGATATAACGTAATAGTGTATAACGTTATACGATACAACATAATACTATATAACGTTATGCTTTATATCTTATATCGTAATACTATATAACGTTACACGTTATAACGTAACACTATATAACGTTACACGTTATAACGTAATACTATATAACGTTACACGTTATAACGTAATACTATATAACGTTACACGTTATATAGTATTACGTTATAACGTTACACGTTATAACGTAATACTATATAACGTTACACGTTATAACGTAACACTATATAGCGTTACACGTTATAACGTATTACTATATAACGTTACACGTTATAACGTAATACTATATAACGTTACACGTTATAACGAAAATAGTATATAACGTTACACGTTATAACGTATTACTATATAACGTTACACGTTATAACGTAATGCTATATAACGTTACACGTTATAACGAAAATAGTATATAACGTTACACATTATAACGTAATACTGTATAACGTTATACGTTATATGTTATAACGTAATACTATATAACGTTACACGTTATAACGTAATACTATATAACGTTACACGTTATAACGAAAATAGTATATAACGTTACACATTATAACGTAATACTATATAACGTTACACGTTATAACGTATTACTATATAACGTTACACGTTATAACGTAATACTATATAACGTTACACGTTATAACTTAATACTATAAAACGTTATATGTTATAACATAATATTATATAGCGATATACGTTGTGGCGTAATACCATATCTCGTTATATGTTGCAACATAATATTATATAATGATATACGTTGTAGTGTAACACTCTATAACGTTATACGATATAACGTAATAGTGTATAACGTTATACGATACAACATAATACTATATAACGTTATGCTTTATATCTTATATCGTAATACTATATAACGTTACACGTTATAACGTAACACTATATAACGTTACACGTTATAACGTAATACTATATAACGTTACACGTTATAACGTAACACTATATAACGTTACACGTTATAACGTATTACTATATAACGTTACACGTTATAACGTAATACTATATAACGTTACACGTTATAACGTAACACTATATAGCGTTACACGTTATAACGTATTACTATATAACGTTACACGTTATAACGTAATACTATATAACGTTACACGTTATAACGAAAATAGTATATAACGTTACACGTTATAACGTATTGCTATATAACGTTACACGTTATAACGTAATGCTATATAACGTTACACGTTATAACGAAAATAGTATATAACGTTACACATTATAACGTAATACTATATAACGTTACACGTTATAACGTATTACTATATTACGTTACACGTTATAACGTAACACTATATAACGTTACACGATATAACGTAATACTATATAACGTTACATGTTATAACGTAATATTATATAACGTTACACGTTATAACGTAATACTATATAACGTTACACGTTATAACTTAATACTATAAAACGTTATATGTTATAACATAATATTATATAGCGATATACGTTGTGGCGTAATACCATATTTTGTTATATGTTGCAACATAATATTATATAATGATATACGTTGTAGTGTAACACTCTATAACGTTATACGATATAACGTAATAGTGTATAACGTTATACGATACAACATAATACTATATAACGTTATGCTTTATATCTTATATCGTAACACTATATAACGTTACACGTTATAACGTAACACTATATAACGTTACACGTTATAACGTAATACTATATTGCGATATACGTTGTGGCGTAATACTATATAACGTTATACGTCATAACGTAATACTATATAACGTTATACGTCATAACGTAATACTATATAACGTTATACGTCATAACGTAATACTATATAACGTTATACGATACAACGTAATACTATATAACGTTACACGATATAACGTAATACTGTATAACGTTATACGTTATATGTTATAACGTAATACTATATAACGTTACACGTTATAACGTAATACTATATAACGTTACACGTTATAACGAAAATAGTATATAATGTTACACGTTATAACGTAATACTATATAACATTACACGTTATAACGTAATACTATATAACGTTACACGTTATAACGTAATACTATATAACGTTACACGTTATAACGTAATACTATATAACGTTACACGTTATAACTTAATACTATATAACGTTATATGTCATATCATAATATTATATAACGATATACGCTGTGGCATTATACTATATAACGTTATATGTTATAACGTAATACTATATAACGTTGTACGTTATAACGTAATACTATATAACGCTATACGTTATAACGTAATACTATATAGAGATATACGTTATGGCGTAATACTATATAAGGTTATACGTCATAACGTAATACTCTATAAGGTTATACGATATAACGTAATACTATATAACGTTACACATTATATCGTAATACTATATAACGTTACACGTTATAACGTAACACTATATAACGTTACACGTTATAACGTAATACTATATAACGATATACGATATAACGCAATACTATTTAACGTTATACGTCATAACGTAATACTATATATCGTAGTACGATATACCGTCATACTATATAACGTTACACCATATAACGTAATACAATATATCGCTATACGTTATATGTTATATCGTAATACTATAAAGCGATATACGTTATAGCGTAATACTGTATAACGTTATACGTTATAACGTAATACTATATAACGTTGCACGTTATAACTTAATACTATATAACGTTATATGTCATAACATAATATTATAAAACGATACACGTTGTAGCGTAATACCATATAACGATATATGTTATAGCGTAATACTATATAACGTTACACGTTATAACGAAAATAGTATATAACGTTACACATTATAACGTAATACTATATAACGTTACACGTTATAACGTAATACTATATAACGTTGCACGTTATAACTTAATACTATATAACGTTATATGTCATAACATAATATTATAAAACGATACACGTTGTAGCGTAATACCATATAACGATATATGTTATAGCGTAATACTATATAACGTTACACGTTATAACGAAAATAGTATATAACGTTACACATTATAACGTAATACTATATAACGTTACACGTTATAACGTAAAACTATATAACGTTATACGTTATAACGTAATACTATATAACGTTATACGTCATAACGTAATTCTATATAGCGATATACGTTGTGGCGTAATACTATATAACGGTGTACGTTGTGTCGTAATACTATATAACGTTATACGTCATAACGTAATACTATATAACGTTATACGATATAACGTAATAGTGTATAACGTTATACGATATAACATAATACTATATAACGTTATGCTTTATATCTTATATCGTAATACTATATAACATTACACGTTATAACTTAATACTATATAACGTTACACGTTATAACGTAATACTATATAACGTTATACGTTATAACGTAATACTATATAACGTTATACGTCATAACGTAATTCTATATAGCGATATACGTTGTGGCGTAATACTATATAACGGTACACGTTGTGTCGTAATACTATATAACGTTATACGTCATAACGTAATACTATATAACGTTATACGTCATAACGTAATACTATATAACGTTATACGTCATAACGTAATACTATATAACGTTATACGATATAAGGTAATACTATATAACGTTATACGTCATAACGTAATACTATATAACGTTATACGATATAACGTAATACTGTATAACGTTATACGTTATATGTTATAACGTAATACTATATAACGTTACACGTTATAACGTAATACTATATAACGTGTAACGTTTTAACGTAATACTATATAACGTTACACGTTATAACGTAATACTATATAACGTTACACGTTATAACGTAATACTATATAACGTTGCACGTTATAACGTAATACTATATAACGTTACACGTTATAACTTAATACTATAAAACGTCATATGTTATAACATAATATTATATAGCGATATACGTTGTGGCGTAATACCATATCTCGTTATATGTTGCAACATAATACTATACAATGATATACGTTGTAGTGTAACACTCTATAACGTTATACGATATAACGTAATAGTGTATAACGTTATACGATACAACATAATACTATATAACGTTATGCTTTATATCTTATATCGTAATACTATATAACGTTACACGTTATAACGTAACACTATATAACGTTACACGTTATAACGTAATACTATATAACGTTACACGTTATAACGTAACACTATATAACGTTACACGTTATAACGTATTACTATATAACGTTACACGTTATAACGTAATACTATATAACGTTACACGTTATAACGTAACACTATATAGCGTTACACGTTATAACGTATTACTATATAACGTTACACGTTATAACGTAATACTATATAACGTTACACGTTATAACGAAAATAGTATATAACGTTACACGTTATAACGTATTACTATATAACGTTACACGTTATAACGTAATGCTATATAACGTTACACGTTATAACGAAAATAGTATATAACGTTACACATTATAACGTAATACTGTATAACGTTATACGTTATATGTTATAACGTAATACTATATAACGTTACACGTTATAACGTAATACTATATAACGTTACACGTTATAACGAAAATAGTATATAACGTTACACATTATAACGTAATACTATATAACGTTACACGTTATAACGTATTACTATATAACGTTACACGTTATAACGTAATACTATATAACGTTACACGTTTTAACGTAATACTATATAACGTTACATGTTATAACGTAATATTATATAACGTTACACGTTATAACGTAATACTATATAACGTTACACGTTATAACTTAATACTATAAAACGTTATATGTTATAACATAATATTATATAGCGATATACGTTGTGGCGTAATACCATATCTCGTTATATGTTGCAACATAATATTATATAATGATATACGTTGTAGTGTAACACTCTATAACGTTATACGATCTAACGTAATAGTGTATAACGTTATACGATACAACATAATACTATATAACGTTATGCTTTATATCTTATATCGTAATACTATATAACGTTACACGTTATAACGTAACACTATATAACGTTACACGTTATAACGTAATACTATATAACGTTACACGTTATAACGTAACACTATATAACGTTACACGTTATAACGTATTACTATATAACGTTACACGTTATAACGTAATACTATATAACGTTACACGTTATAACGTAACACTATATAGCGTTACACGTTATAACGTATTACTATATAACGTTACACGTTATAACGTAATACTATATAACGTTACACGTTATAACGAAAATAGTATATAACGTTACACGTTATAACGTATTGCTATATAACGTTACACGTTATAACGTAATGCTATATAACGTTACACGTTATAACGAAAATAGTATATAACGTTACACATTATAACGTAATACTATATAACGTTACACGTTATAACGTATTACTATATTACGTTACACGTTATAACGTAACACTATATAACGTTACACGATATAACGTAATACTATATAACGTTACATGTTATAACGTAATATTATATAACGTTACACGTTATAACGTAATACTATATAACGTTACACGTTATAACTTAATACTATAAAACGTTATATGTTATAACATAATATTATATAGCGATATACGTTGTGGCGTAATACCATATTTTGTTATATGTTGCAACATAATATTATATAATGATATACGTTGTAGTGTAACACTCTATAACGTTATACGATATAACGTAATAGTGTATAACGTTATACGATACAACATAATACTATATAACGTTATGCTTTATATCTTATATCGTAACACTATATAACGTTACACGTTATAACGTAACACTATATAACGTTACACGTTATAACGTAATACTATATTGCGATATACGTTGTGGCGTAATACTATATAACGTTATACGTCATAACGTAATACTATATAACGTTATACGTCATAACGTAATACTATATAACGTTATACGTCATAACGTAATACTATATAACGTTATACGATACAACGTAATACTATATAACGTTACACGATATAACGTAATACTGTATAACGTTATACGTTATATGTTATAACGTAATACTATATAACGTTACACGTTATAACGTAATACTATATAACGTTACACGTTATAACGAAAATAGTATATAATGTTACACGTTATAACGTAATACTATATAACATTACACGTTATAACGTAATACTATATAACGTTACACGTTATAACGTAATACTATATAACGTTACACGTTATAACGTAATACTATATAACGTTACACGTTATAACTTAATACTATATAACGTTATATGTCATATCATAATATTATATAACGATATACGCTGTGGCATTATACTATATAACGTTATATGTTATAACGTAATACTATATAACGTTGTACGTTATAACGTAATACTATATAACGCTATACGTTATAACGTAATACTATATAGAGATATACGTTATGGCGTAATACTATATAAGGTTATACGTCATAACGTAATACTCTATAAGGTTATACGATATAACGTAATACTATATAACGTTACACATTATATCGTAATACTATATAACGTTACACGTTATAACGTAACACTATATAACGTTACAGGTTATAACGTAATACTATATAACGATATACGATATAACGCAATACTATTTAACGTTATACGTCATAACGTAATACTATATATCGTAGTACGATATACCGTCATACTATATAACGTTACACCATATAACGTAATACTATATATCGCTATACGTTATATGTTATATCGTAATACTATAAAGCGATATACGTTATAGCGTAATACTGTATAACGTTATACGTTATAACGTAATACTATATAACGTTGCACGTTATAACTTAATACTATATAACGTTATATGTCATAACATAATATTATAAAACGATACACGTTGTAGCGTAATACCATATAACGATATATGTTATAGCGTAATACTATATAACGTTACACGTTATAACGAAAATAGTATATAACGTTACACATTATAACGTAATACTATATAACGTTACACGTTATAACGTAATACTATATAACGTTGCACGTTATAACTTAATACTATATAACGTTATATGTCATAACATAATATTATAAAACGATACACGTTGTAGCGTAATACCATATAACGATATATGTTATAGCGTAATACTATATAACGTTACACGTTATAACGAAAATAGTATATAACGTTACACATTATAACGTAATACTATATAACGTTACACGTTATAACGTAAAACTATATAACGTTATACGTTATAACGTAATACTATATAACGTTATACGTCATAACGTAATTCTATATAGCGATATACGTTGTGGCGTAATACTATATAACGGTGTACGTTGTGTCGTAATACTATATAACGTTATACGTCATAACGTAATACTATATAACGTTATACGATATAACGTAATAGTGTATAACGTTATACGATATAACATAATACTATATAACGTTATGCTTTATATCTTATATCGTAATACTATATAACATTACACGTTATAACTTAATACTATATAACGTTACACGTTATAACGTAATACTATATAACGTTATACGTTATAACGTAATACTATATAACGTTATACGTCATAACGTAATTCTATATAGCGATATACGTTGTGGCGTAATACTATATAACGGTACACGTTGTGTCGTAATACTATATAACGTTATACGTCATAACGTAATACTATATAACGTTATACGTCATAACGTAATACTATATAACGTTATACGTCATAACGTAATACTATATAACGTTATACGATATAAGGTAATACTATATAACGTTATACGTCATAACGTAATACTATATAACGTTATACGATATAACGTAATACTGTATAGCGTTATACGTTATATGTTATAACGTAATACTATATAACGTTACACGTTATAACGTAATACTATATAACGTGTAACGTTTTAACGTAATACTATATAACGTTACACGTTATAACGTAATACTATATAACGTTACACGTTATAACGTAATACTATATAACGTTGCACGTTATAACGTAATACTATATAACGTTACACGTTATAACTTAATACTATAAAACGTCATATGTTATAACATAATATTATATAGCGATATACGTTGTGGCGTAATACCATATCTCGTTATATGTTGCAACATAATACTATACAATGATATACGTTGTAGTATAATACTCTATAACGTTATACGATATAACGTAATAGTGTATAACGTTATACGATATAACATAATCCTATATAACGTTATGCTTTATATCTTGTATCGTAATACTATATAACGTTACACGTTATAACTTAATACTATATAACGTTACACGTTATAACGTAATACTATATAACGTTACACATTATAACGTAATACTATATAACGTTACACGTTATAACGTATTACTATACAACGTTACACGTTATAACGTAACACTATATAACGTTACACGGTTTAACGTAATACTATATAACGATACACGTTATAACGTAATACTATATAACGTTACACGTTATAACGTAATACTATATAACGTTATACGATATAACGTAATACTATATAACGTTACACGATATAACGTAATACTGTATAACGTTATACGTTATATGTTATAACGTAATACTATATAACGTTACACGTTATAACTTAATACTATTTAACGTTATATGTCATATCATAATATTCTATAACGATATACGTTGTAGCGTAATACTATGTAACGATATTTGTTATAGCGTAATACTATATAACGTTACACGATATAACGTAATACTGTATAACGTTATACGTTATATGTTATAACGTAATACTATATAACGTTACACGTTATAACGTAATACTATATAACGTTACACGTTATAACGAAAATAGTATATAACGTTACACGTTATAACGTAATACTATATAACATTACACGTTATAACGTCATACTATATAACGTTACACGTTATAACGTATTACTATATAACGTTACACGTTATAACGTAATACTATATAACGTTACACGTTATAACGTAACACTATATAGCGTTACACGTTATAACGTATTACTATATAACGTTACACGTTATAACGTAATACTATATAACGTTACACGTTATAACGAAAATAGTATATAACGTTACACGTTATAACGTATTACTATATAACGTTACACGTTATAACGTAATGCTATATAACGTTACACGTTATAACGAAAATAGTATATAACGTTACACATTATAACGTAATACTGTATAACGTTATACGTTATATGTTATAACGTAATACTATATAACGTTACACGTTATAACGTAATACTATATAACGTTACACGTTATAACGAAAATAGTATATAACGTTACACATTATAACGTAATACTATATAACGTTACACGTTATAACGTATTACTATATAACGTTACACGTTATAACGTAATACTATATAACGTTACACGTTTTAACGTAACACTATATAACGTTACATGTTATAACGTAATATTATATAACGTTACACGTTATAACGTAATACTATATAACGTTACACGTTATAACTTAATACTATAAAACGTTATATGTTATAACATAATATTATATAGCGATATACGTTGTGGCGTAATACCATATCTCGTTATATGTTGCAACATAATATTATATAATGATATACGTTGTAGTGTAACACTCTATAACGTTATACGATATAACGTAATAGTGTATAACGTTATACGATACAACATAATACTATATAACGTTATGCTTTATATCTTATATCGTAATACTATATAACGTTACACGTTATAACGTAACACTATATAACGTTACACGTTATAACGTAATACTATATAACGTTACACGTTATAACGTAACACTATATAACGTTACACGTTATAACGTATTACTATATAACGTTACACGTTATAACGTAATACTATATAACGTTACACGTTATAACGTAACACTATATAGCGTTACACGTTATAACGTATTACTATATAACGTTACACGTTATAACGTAATACTATATAACGTTACACGTTATAACGAAAATAGTATATAACGTTACACGTTATAACGTATTGCTATATAACGTTACACGTTATAACGTAATGCTATATAACGTTACACGTTATAACGAAAATAGTATATAACGTTACACATTATAACGTAATACTATATAACGTTACACGTTATAACGTATTACTATATTACGTTACACGTTATAACGTAACACTATATAACGTTACACGATATAACGTAATACTATATAACGTTACATGTTATAACGTAATATTATATAACGTTACACGTTATAACGTAATACTATATAACGTTACACGTTATAACTTAATACTATAAAACGTTATATGTTATAACATAATATTATATAGCGATATACGTTGTGGCGTAATACCATATTTTGTTATATGTTGCAACATAATATTATATAATGATATACGTTGTAGTGTAACACTCTATAACGTTATACGATATAACGTAATAGTGTATAACGTTATACGATACAACATAATACTATATAACGTTATGCTTTATATCTTATATCGTAACACTATATAACGTTACACGTTATAACGTAATACTATATAACGTTACACGTTATAACGTAATACTATATTGCGATATACGTTGTGGCGTAATACTATATAACGTTATACGTCATAACGTAATACTATATAACGTTATACGTCATAACGTAATACTATATAACGTTATACGTCATAACGTAATACTATATAACGTTATACGATACAACGTAATACTATATAACGTTACACGATATAACGTAATACTGTATAACGTTATACGTTATATGTTATAACGTAATACTATATAACGTTACACGTTATAACGTAATACTATATAACGTTACACGTTATAACGAAAATAGTATATAATGTTACACGTTATAACGTAATACTATATAACATTACACGTTATAACGTAATACTATATAACGTTACACGTTATAACGTAATACTATATAACGTTACACGTTATAACGTAATACTATATAACGTTACACGTTATAACTTAATACTATATAACGTTATATGTCATATCATAATATTATATAACGATATACGCTGTGGCATTATACTATATAACGTTATATGTTATAACGTAATACTATATAACGTTGTACGTTATAACGTAATACTATATAACGCTATACGTTATAACGTAATACTATATAGAGATATACGTTATGGCGTAATACTATATAAGGTTATACGTCATAACGTAATACTCTATAAGGTTATACGATATAACGTAATACTATATAACGTTACACATTATATCGTAATACTATATAACGTTACACGTTATAACGTAACACTATATAACGTTACACGTTATAACGTAATACTATATAACGATATACGATATAACGCAATACTATTTAACGTTATACGTCACAACGTAATACTATATATCGTAGTACGATATACCGTCATACTATATAACGTTACACCATATAACGTAATACTATATATCGCTATACGTTATATGTTATATCGTAATACTATAAAGCGATATACGTTATAGCGTAATACTGTATAACGTTATACGTTATAACGTAATACTATATAACGTTGCACGTTATAACTTAATACTATATAACGTTATATGTCATAACATAATATTATAAAACGATACACGTTGTAGCGTAATACCATATAACGATATATGTTATAGCGTAATACTATATAACGTTACACGTTATAACGAAAATTGTATATAACGTTACACATTATAACGTAATACTATATAACGTTACACGTTATAACGTAATACTATATAACGTTGCACGTTATAACTTAATACTATATAACGTTATATGTCATAACATAATATTATAAAACGATACACGTTGTAGCGTAATACCATATAACGATATATGTTATAGCGTAATACTATATAACGTTACACGTTATAACGAAAATAGTATATAACGTTACACATTATAACGTAATACTATATAACGTTACACGTTATAACGTAAAACTATATAACGTTATACGTTATAACGTAATACTATATAACGTTATACGTCATAACGTAATTCTATATAGCGATATACGTTGTGGCGTAATACTATATAACGGTGTACGTTGTGTCGTAATACTATATAACGTTATACGTCATAACGTAATACTATATAACGTTATACGATATAACGTAATAGTGTATAACGTTATACGATATAACATAATACTATATAACGTTATGCTTTATATCTTATATCGTAATACTATATAACATTACACGTTATAACTTAATACTATATAACGTTACACGTTATAACGTAATACTATATAACGTTATACGTTATAACGTAATACTATATAACGTTATACGTTATAACGTAATACTATATAACGTTATACGTCATAACGTAATTCTATATAGCGATATACGTTGTGGCGTAATACTATATAACGGTACACGTTGTGTCGTAATACTATATAACGTTATACGTCATAACGTAATACTATATAACGTTATACGTCATAACGTAATACTATATAACGTTATACGTCATAACGTAATACTATATAACGTTATACGATATAAGGTAATACTATATAACGTTATACGTCATAACGTAATACTATATAACGTTATACGATATAACGTAATACTGTATAGCGTTATACGTTATATGTTATAACGTAATACTATATAACGTTACACGTTATAACGTAATACTATATAACGTGTAACGTTTTAACGTAATACTATATAACGTTACACGTTATAACGTAATACTATATAACGTTACACGTTATAACGTAATACTATATAACGTTGCACGTTATAACGTAATACTATATAACGTTACACGTTATAACTTAATACTATAAAACGTCATATGTTATAACATAATATTATATAGCGATATACGTTGTGGCGTAATACCATATCTCGTTATATGTTGCAACATAATACTATACAATGATATACGTTGTAGTATAATACTCTATAACGTTATACGATATAACGTAATAGTGTATAACGTTATACGATATAACATAATCCTATATAACGTTATGCTTTATATCTTGTATCGTAATACTATATAACGTTACACGTTATAACTTAATACTATATAACGTTACACATTATAACGTAATACTATATAACGTTACACATTATAACGTAATACTATATAACGTTACACGTTATAACGTATTACTATACAACGTTACACGTTATAACGTAACACTATATAACGTTACACGGTTTAACGTAATACTATATAACGATACACGTTATAACGTAATACTATATAACGTTACACGTTATAACGTAATACTATATAACGTTATACGATATAACGTAATACTATATAACGTTACACGATATAACGTAATACTGTATAACGTTATACGTTATATGTTATAACGTAATACTATATAACGTTACACGTTATAACTTAATACTATTTAACGTTATATGTCATATCATAATATTCTATAACGATATACGTTGTAGCGTAATACTATGTAACGATATTTGTTATAGCGTAATACTATATAACGTTACACGATATAACGTAATACTGTATAACGTTATACGTTATATGTTATAACGTAATACTATATAACGTTACACGTTATAACGTAATACTATATAACGTTACACGTTATAACGAAAATAGTATATAACGTTACACGTTATAACGTAATACTATATAACATTACACGTTATAACGTCATACTATATAACGTTACACGTTATAACGTAATACTATATAACGTTACACGTTATAACGTAATACTATATAACGTTACACGTTATAACTTAATACTATATAACGTTATATGTCATATCATAATATTATATAACGATAAACGTTGTAGCGTAATACTATATAACGATATTTGTTATAGCGTAATACTATATAACGTTACACGTTATAACGAAAATAGTATATAACGTTACACGTTATAACTTAATACTATATAACGTTATATGTCATAACATAATATTATATAACGATATACGCTGTAGCATTATACTATATAACGTTATATGTTATAACGTAATACTATATAACGTTGTACGTTATAACGTAATACTATATAACGCTATACGTTATAACGTAATACTATATAGAGATATACGTTATGGCGTAATACTATATAAGGTTATACGTCATAACGTAATACTCTATAAGGTTATACGATATAACGTAATACTATATAACGTTACTCGATATAACGTAATACTGTATAACCTTATACGTTATATGTTATAACGTAATACTATATAACGTTACACGTTATAACGAAAATAGTATATAACGTTACACATTATAACGTAATACTATATAACGTTACATGTTATAACGTATTACTATATAACGTTACACGTTATAACGTAATACTATATAACGTTACACGTTTTAACGTAATACTATATAACGTTACATGTTATAACGTAATATTATATAACGTTACACGTTATAACGTAATACTATATAACGTTACACGTTATAACTTAATACTATAAAACGTTATATGTTATAACATAATATTATATAGCGATATACGTTGTGGCGTAATACCATATCTCGTTATATGTTGCAACATAATATTATATAATGATATACGTTGTAGTGTAACACTCTATAACGTTATACGATATAACGTAATAGTGTATAACGTTATACGATACAACATAATACTATATAACGTTATGCTTTATATCTTATATCGTAATACTATATAACGTTACACGTTATAACGTAACACTATATAACGTTACACGTTATAACGTAATACTATATAACGTTACACGTTATAACGTAACACTATATAACGTTACACGTTATAACGTATTACTATATAACGTTACACGTTATAACGTAATACTATATAACGTTACACGTTATAACGTAACACTATATAGCGTTACACGTTATAACGTATTACTATATAACGTTACACGTTATAACGTAATACTATATAACGTTACACGTTATAACGAAAATAGTATATAACGTTACACGTTATAACGTATTACTATATAACGTTACACGTTATAACGTAATGCTATATAACGTTACACGTTATAACGAAAATAGTATATAACGTTACACATTATAACGTAATACTATATAACGTTACACGTTATAACGTATTACTATATTACGTTACACGTTATAACGTAACACTATATAACGTTACACGATATAACGTAATACTATATAACGTTACATGTTATAACGTAATATTATATAACGTTACACGTTATAACGTAATACTATATAACGTTACACGTTATAACTTAATACTATAAAGCGTTATATGTTATAACATAATATTATATAGCGATATACGTTGTGGCGTAATACCATATCTTGTTATATGTTGCAACATAATATTATATAATGATATACGTTGTAGTGTAACACTCTATAACGTTATACGATATAACGTAATAGTGTATAACGTTATACGATACAACATAATACTATATAACGTTATGCTTTATATCTTATATCGTAACACTATATAACGTTACACGTTATAACGTAACACTATATAACGTTACACGTTATAACGTAATACTATATTGCGATATACGTTGTGGCGTAATACTATATAACGTTATACGTCATAACGTAATACTATATAACGTTATACGTCATAACGTAATACTATATAACGTTATACGTCATAACGTAATACTATATAACGTTATACGATACAACGTAATACTATATAACGTTACACGATATAACGTAATACTGTATAACGTTATACGTTATATGTTATAACGTAATACTATATAACGTTACACGTTATAACGTAATACTATATAACGTTACACGTTATAACGAAAATAGTATATAACGTTACACATTATAACGTAATACTATATAACGTTACACGTTATAACGTATTACTATATAACGTTACACGTTATAACGTAATACTATATAACGTTACACGTTTTAACGTAATACTATATAACGTTACATGTTATAACGTAATATTATATAACGTTACACGTTATAACGTAATACTCTATAACGTTACACGTTATAACTTAATACTATAAAACGTTATATGTTATAACATAATATTATATAGCGATATACGTTGTGGCGTAATACCATATCTCGTTATATGTTGCAACATAATATTATATAATGATATACGTTGTAGTGTAACACTCTATAACGTTATACGATATAACGTAATAGTGTATAACGTTATACGATACAACATAATACTATATAACGTTATGCTTTATATCTTATATCGTAATACTATATAACGTTACACGTTATAACGTAACACTATATAACGTTACACGTTATAACGTAATACTATATAACGTTACACGTTATAACGTAATACTATATAACGTTACACGTTATAACGAAAATAGTATATAACGTTACACGTTATAACGTATTACTATATAACGTTACACGTTATAACGTAATGCTATATAACGTTACACGTTATAACGAAAATAGTATATAACGTTACACATTATAACCTAATACTATATAACGTTACACGTTATAACGTATTACTATATTACGTTACACGTTATAACGTAACACTATATAACGTTACACGATATAACGTAATACTATATAACGTTACATGTTATAACGTAATATTATATAACGTTACACGTTATAACGTAATACTATATAACGTTACACGTTATAACTTAATACTATAAAACGTTATATGTTATAACATAATATTATATAGCGATATACGTTGTGGCGTAATACCATATTTTGTTATATGTTGCAACATAATATTATATAATGATATACGTTGTAGTGTAACACTCTATAACGTTATACGATATAACGTAATAGTGTATAACGTTATACGATACAACATAATACTATATAACGTTATGCTTTATATCTTATATCGTAACACTATATAACGTTACACGTTTTAACGTAATACTATATAACGTTACATGTTATAACGTAATATTATATAACGTTACACGTTATAACGTAATACTATATAACGTTACACGTTATAACTTAATACTATAAAACGTTATATGTTATAACATAATATTATATAGCGATATACGTTGTGGCGTAATACCATATCTCGTTATATGTTGCAACATAATATTATATAATGATATACGTTGTAGTGTAACACTCTATAACGTTATACGATATAACGTAATAGTGTATAACGTTATACGATACAACATAATACTATATAACGTTATGCTTTATATCTTATATCGTAATACTATATAACGTTACACGTTATAACGTAACACTATATAACGTTACACGTTATAACGTAATACTATATAACGTTACACGTTATAACGTAATACTATATAACGTTACACGTTATAACGAAAATAGTATATAACGTTACACGTTATAACGTATTACTATATAACGTTACACGTTATAACGTAATGCTATATAACGTTACACGTTATAACGAAAATAGTATATAACGTTACACATTATAACCTAATACTATATAACGTTACACGTTATAACGTATTACTATATTACGTTACACGTTATAACGTAACACTATATAACGTTACACGATATAACGTAATACTATATAACGTTACATGTTATAACGTAATATTATATAACGTTACACGTTATAACGTAATACTATATAACGTTACACGTTATAACTTAATACTATAAAACGTTATATGTTATAACATAATATTATATAGCGATATACGTTGTGGCGTAATACCATATTTTGTTATATGTTGCAACATAATATTATATAATGATATACGTTGTAGTGTAACACTCTATAACGTTATACGATATAACGTAATAGTGTATAACGTTATACGATACAACATAATACTATATAACGTTATGCTTTATATCTTATATCGTAACACTATATAACGTTACACGTTATAACGTAACACTATATAACGTTACACGTTATAACGTAATACTATATTGCGATATACGTTGTGGCGTAATACTATATAACGTTATACGTCATAACGTAATACTATATAACGTTATACGTCATAACGTAATACTATATAACGTTATACGATACAACGTAATACTATATAACGTTACACGATATAACGTAATACTGTATAACGTTATACGTTATATGTTATAACGTAATACTATATAACGTTACACGTTATAACGTAATACTATATAACGTTACACGTTATAACGAAAATAGTATATAATGTTACACGTTATAACGTAATACTATATAACATTACACGTTATAACGTAATACTATATAACGTTACACGTTATAACGTAATACTATATAACGTTACACGTTATAACGTAATACTATATAACGTTACACGTTATAACGAAAATAGTATATAACGTTACACATTATAACGTAATACTATATAACGTTACACGTTATAACGTATTACTATATAGCGATATACGTCATAACGTAATACTATATAACGTTATACGTCATAACGTAATACTATATAACGTTATACGTCATAACGTAATACTATATAACGTTATGCGATATAAGGTAATACTATATAACGTTATACGTCATAACGTAATACTATATAACGTTTTACGTCATAACGTAATTCTATATAGCGATATACGTTGTGGCGTAATACTATATAACGGTACACGTTGTGTCGTAATACTATATAACGTTATACGTCATAACGTAATACTATATAACGTTATACGTCATAACGTAATACTATATAACGTTATACGTCATAACGTAATACTATATAACGTTATACGATATAAGGTAATACTATATAACGTTATACGTCATAACGTAATACTATATAACGTTATACGATATAACGTAATACTGTATAACGTTATACGTTATATGTTATAACGTAATACTATATAACGTTACACGTTATAACGTAATACTATATAACGTGTAACGTTTTAACGTAATACTATATAACGTTACACGTTATAACGTAATACTATATAACGTTACACGTTATAACGAAAATAGTATATAACGTTACACGTTATAACGTAATACTATATAACATTACACGTTATAACGTAATACTATATAACGTTACACGTTATAACGTAATACTATATAACGTTACACGTTATAACGTAATACTATATAACGTTACACGTTATAACTTAATACTATATAACGTTATATGTCATATCATAATATTATATAACGATAAACGTTGTAGCGTAATACTATATAACGATATTTGTTATAGCGTAATACTATATAACGTTACAGGTTATAACGAAAATAGTATATAACGTTACACGTTATAACTTAATACTATATAACGTTATATGTCATAACATAATATTATATAACGATATACGCTGTAGCATTATACTATATAACGTTATATGTTATAACGTAATACTATATAACGTTGTACGTTATAACGTAATACTATATAACGCTATACGTTATAACGTAATACTATATAGAGATATACGTTATGGCGTAATACTATATAAGGTTATACGTCATAACGTAATACTCTATAAGGTTATACGATATAACGTAATACTATATAACGTTACACGATATAACGTAATACTGTATAACCTTATACGTTATATGTTATAACGTAATACTATATAACGTTACACGTTATAACGATAATAGTATATAACGTTACACATTATAACGTAATACTATATAACGTTACATGTTATAACGTATTACTATATAACGTTACACGTTATAACGTAATACTATATAACGTTACACGTTTTAACGTAATACTATATAACGTTACATGTTATAACGTAATATTATATAACGTTACACGTTATAACGTAATACTATATAACGTTACACGTTATAACTTAATACTATAAAACGTTATATGTTATAACATAATATTATATAGCGATATACGTTGTGGCGTAATACCATATCTCGTTATATGTTGCAACATAATATTATATAATGATATACGTTGTAGTGTAACACTCTATAACGTTATACGATATAACGTAATAGTGTATAACGTTATACGATACAACATAATACTATATAACGTTATGCTTTATATCTTATGTTATATAGTATTACTATATAACGTTACACGTTATAACGTAATACTATATAACGTTACACGTTTTAACGTAATACTATATAACGTTACACGTTATAACGTAACACTATATAACGTTACACGTTATAACGTATTACTATATAACGTTTCACGTTATAACGTAATACTATATAACGTTACACGTTATAACGTAACACTATATAGCGTTACACGTTATAACGTATTACTATATAACGTTACACGTTATAACGTAATACTATATAACGTTACACGTTATAACGAAAATAGTATATAACGTTACACGTTATAACGTATTACTATATAACGTTACACGTTATAACGTAATGCTATATAACGTTACACGTTATAACGAAAATAGTATATAACGTTACACATTATAACGTAATACTGTATAACGTTATACGTTATATGTTATAACGTAATACTATATAACGTTACACGTTATAACGTAATACTATATAACGTTACACGTTATAACGAAAATAGTATATAACGTTACACATTATAACGTAATACTATATAACGTTACACGTTATAACGTATTACTATATAACGTTACACGTTATAACGTAATACTATATAACGTTACACGTTTTAACGTAATACTATATAACGTTACATGTTATAACGTAATATTATATAACGTTACACGTTATAACGTAATACTATATAACGTTACACGTTATAACTTAATACTATAAAACGTTATATGTTATAACATAATATTATATAGCGATATACGTTGTGGCGTAATACCATATCTCGTTATATGTTGCAACATAATATTATATAATGATATACGTTGTAGTGTAACACTCTATAACGTTATACGATATAACGTAATAGTGTATAACGTTATACGATACAACATAATACTATATAACGTTATGCTTTATATCTTATATCGTAATACTATATAACGTTACACGTTATAACGTAACACTATATAACGTTACACGTTATAACGTAATACTATATAACGTTACACGTTATAACGTAACACTATATAACGTTACACGTTATAACGTATTACTATATAACGTTATACGATACAACATAATACTATATAACGTTATGCTTTATATCTTATATCGTAATACTATATAACGTTACACGTTATAACGTAACACTATATAACGTTACACGTTATAACGTAATGCTATATAACGTTACACGTTATAACGAAAATAGTATATAACGTTACACATTATAACGTAATACTATATAACGTTACACGTTATAACGTATTACTATATTACGTTACACGTTATAACGTAACACTATATAACGTTACACGATATAACGTAATACTATATAACGTTACATGTTATAACGTAATATTATATAACGTTACACGTTATAACGTAATACTATATAACGTTACACGTTATAACTTAATACTATAAAACGTTATATGTTATAACATAATATTATATAGCGATATACGTTGTGGCGTAATACCATATTTTGTTATATGTTGCAACATAATATTATATAATGATATACGTTGTAGTGTAACACTCTATAACGTTATACGATATAACGTAATAGTGTATAACGTTATACGATACAACATAATACTATATAACGTTATGCTTTATATCTTATATCGTAACACTATATAACGTTACACGTTATAACGTAATACTATATTGCGATATACGTTGTGGCGTAATACTATATAACGTTATACGTCATAACGTAATACTATATAACGTTATACGTCATAACGTAATACTATATAACGTTATACGTCATAACGTAATACTATATAACGTTATACGATACAACGTAATACTATGTAACGTTACACGATATAACGTAATACTGTATAACGTTATACGTTATATGTTATAACGTAATACTATATAACGTTACACGTTATAACGTAATACTATATAACGTTACACGTTATAACGAAAATAGTATATAACGTTACACATTATAACGTAATACTATATAACGTTACACGTTATAACGTATTACTATATAACGTTACACGTTATAACGTAATACTATATAACGTTACACGTTTTAACGTAATACTATATAACGTTACATGTTATAACGTAATATTATATAACGTTACACGTTATAACGTAATACTATATAACGTTACACGTTATAACTTAATACTATAAAACGTTATATGTTATAACATAATATTATATAGCGATATACGTTGTGGCGTAATACCATATCTCGTTATATGTTGCAACATAATATTATATAATGATATACGTTGTAGTGTAACACTCTATAACGTTATACGATATAACGTAATAGTGTATAACGTTATACGATACAACATAATACTATATAACGTTATGCTTTATATCTTATATCGTAATACTATATAACGTTACACGTTATAACGTAACACTATATAACGTTACACGTTATAACGTAATACTATATAACGTTACACGTTATAACGTAATACTATATAACGTTACACGTTATAACGAAAATAGTATATAACGTTACACGTTATAACGTATTACTATATAACGTTACACGTTATAACGTAATGCTATATAACGTTACACGTTATAACGAAAATAGTATATAACGTTACACATTATAACCTAATACTATATAACGTTACACGTTATAACGTATTACTATATTACGTTACACGTTATAACGTAACACTATATAACGTTACACGATATAACGTAATACTATATAACGTTACATGTTATAACGTAATATTATATAACGTTACACGTTATAACGTAATACTATATAACGTTACACGTTATAACTTAATACTATAAAACGTTATATGTTATAACATAATATTATATAGCGATATACGTTGTGGCGTAATACCATATTTTGTTATATGTTGCAACATAATATTATATAATGATATACGTTGTAGTGTAACACTCTATAACGTTATACGATATAACGTAATAGTGTATAACGTTATACGATACAACATAATACTATATAACGTTATGCTTTATATCTTATATCGTAACACTATATAACGTTACACGTTATAACGTAACACTATATAACGTTACACGTTATAACGTAATACTATATTGCGATATACGTTGTGGCGTAATACTATATAACGTTATACGTCATAACGTAATACTATATAACGTTATACGTCATAACGTAATACTATATAACGTTATACGATACAACGTAATACTATATAACGTTACACGATATAACGTAATACTGTATAACGTTATACGTTATATGTTATAACGTAATACTATATAACGTTACACGTTATAACGTAATACTATATAACGTTACACGTTATAACGAAAATAGTATATAATGTTACACGTTATAACGTAATACTATATAACATTACACGTTATAACGTAATACTATATAACGTTACACGTTATAACGTAATACTATATAACGTTACACGTTATAACGTAATACTATATAACGTTACACGTTATAACGAAAATAGTATATAACGTTACACATTATAACGTAATACTATATAACGTTACACGTTATAACGTATTACTATATAACGTTACACGTTATAACGTAATACTATATAACGTTACACGTTATAACGTAATACTATATAACGTTACACGTTTTAACGTAATACTATATAACGTTACATGTTATAACGTAATATTATATAACGTTACACGTTATAACGTAATACTATATAACGTTACACGTTATAACTTAATACTATAAAACGTTATATGTTATAACATAATATTATATAGCGATATACGTTGTGGCGTAATACCATATCTTGTTATATGTTGCAACATAATATTATATAATGATATACGTTGTAGTGTAACACTCTATAACGTTATACGATATAACGTAATAGTGTATAACGTTATACGATACAACATAATACTATATAACGTTATGCTTTATATCTTATATCGTAACACTATATAACGTTACACGTTATAACGTAACACTATATAACGTTACACGTTATAACGTAATACTATATTGCGATATACGTTGTGGCGTAATACTATATAACGTTATACGTCATAACGTAATACTATATAACGTTATACGTCATAACGTAATACTATATAACGTTATACGTCATAACGTAATACTATATAACGTTATACGATACAACGTAATACTATATAACGTTACACGATATAACGTAATACTGTATAACGTTATACGTTATATGTTATAACGTAATACTATATAACGTTACACGTTATAACGTAATACTATATAACGTTACACGTTATAACGAAAATAGTATATAACGTTACACATTATAACGTAATACTATATAACGTTACACATTATAACGTATTACTATATAACGTTACACGTTATAACGTAATACTATATAACGTTACACGTTTTAACGTAATACTATATAACGTTACATGTTATAACGTAATATTATATAACGTTACACGTTATAACGTAATACTATATAACGTTACACGTTATAACTTAATACTATAAAACGTTATATGTTATAACATAATATTATATAGCGATATACGTTGTGGCGTAATACCATATCTCGTTATATGTTGCAACATAATATTATATAATGATATACGTTGTAGTGTAACACTCTATAACGTTATACGATATAACGTAATAGTGTATAACGTTATACGATACAACATAATACTATATAACGTTATGCTTTATATCTTATATCGTAATACTATATAACGTTACACGTTATAACGTAACACTATATAACGTTACACGTTATAACGTAATACTATATAACGTTACACGTTATAACGTAATACTATATAACGTTACACGTTATAACGAAAATAGTATATAACGTTACACGTTATAACGTATTACTATATAACGTTACACGTTATAACGTAATGCTATATAACGTTACACGTTATAACGAAAATAGTATATAACGTTACACATTATAACCTAATACTATATAACGTTACACGTTATAACGTATTACTATATTACGTTACACGTTATAACGTAACACTATATAACGTTACACGATATAACGTAATACTATATAACGTTACATGTTATAACGTAATATTATATAACGTTACACGTTATAACGTAATACTATATAACGTTACACGTTGTAACTTAATACTATAAAACGTTATATGTTATAACATAATATTATATAGCGATATACGTTGTGGCGTAATACCATATTTTGTTATATGTTGCAACATAATATTATATAATGATATACGTTGTAGTGTAACACTCTATAACGTTATACGATATAACGTAATAGTGTATAACGTTATACGATACAACATAATACTATATAACGTTATGCTTTATATCTTATATCGTAACACTATATAACGTTACACGTTATAACGTAACACTATATAACGTTACACGTTATAACGTAATACTATATTGCGATATACGTTGTGGCGTAATACTATATAACGTTATACGTCATAACGTAATACTATATAACGTTATACGTCATAACGTAATACTATATAACGTTATACGATACAACGTAATACTATATAACGTTACACGATATAACGTAATACTGTATAACGTTATACGTTATATGTTATAACGTAATACTATATAACGTTACACGTTATAACGTAATACTATATAACGTTACACGTTATAACGAAAATAGTATATAATGTTACACGTTATAACGTAATACTATATAACATTACACGTTATAACGTAATACTATATAACGTTACACGTTATAACGTAATACTATATAACGTTACACGTTATAACGTAATACTATATAACGTTACACGTTATAACGAAAATAGTATATAACGTTACACATTATAACGTAATACTATATAACGTTACACGTTATAACGTATTACTATATAACGTTACACGTTATAACGTAATACTATATAACGTTACACGTTTTAACGTAATACTATATAACGTTACATGTTATAACGTAATATTATATAACGTTACACGTTATAACGTAATACTATATAACGTTACACGTTATAACTTAATACTATAAAACGTTATATGTTATAACATAATATTATATAGCGATATACGTTGTGGCGTAATACCATATCTCGTTATATGTTGCAACATAATATTATATAATGATATACGTTGTAGTGTAACACTCTATAACGTTATACGATATAACGTAATAGTGTATAACGTTATACGATACAACATAATACTATATAACGTTATGCTTTATATCTTATATCGTAATACTATATAACGTTACACGTTATAACGTAATGCTATATAACGTTACACGTTATAACGAAAATAGTATATAACGTTACACATTATAACCTAATACTATATAACGTTACACGTTATAACGTATTACTATATTACGTTACACGTTATAACGTAACACTATATAACGTTACACGATATAACGTAATACTATATAACGTTACATGTTATAACGTAATATTATATAACGTTACACGTTATAACGTAATACTATATAACGTTACACGTTATAACTTAATACTATAAAACGTTATATGTTATAACATAATATTATATAGCGATATACGTTGTGGCCTAATACCATATTTTGTTATATGTTGCAACATAATATTATATAATGATATACGTTGTAGTGTAACACTCTATAACGTTATACGATATAACGTAATAGTGTATAACGTTATACGATACAACATAATACTATATAACGTTATGCTTTATATCTTATATCGTAACACTATATAACGTTACACGTTATAACGTAACACTATATAACGTTACACGTTATAACGTAATACTATATTGCGATATACGTTGTGGCGTAATACTATATAACGTTATACGCCATAACGTAATACTATATAACGTTATACGTCATAACGTAATACTATATAACGTTATACGATACAACGTAATACTATATAACGTTACACGATATAACGTAATACTGTATAACGTTATACGTTATATGTTATAACGTAATACTATATAACGTTACACGTTATAACGTAATACTATATAACGTTACACGTTATAACGAAAATAGTATATAATGTTACACGTTATAACGTAATACTATATAACATTACACGTTATAACGTAATACTATATAACGTTACACGTTATAACGTAATACTATATAACGTTACACGTTATAACGTAATACTATATAACGTTACACGTTATAACTTAATACTATATAACGTTATATGTCATATCATAATATTATATAACGATATACGCTGTAGCATTATACTATATAACGTTATATGTTATAACGTAATACTGTATAACGTTGTACGTTATAACGTAATACTATATAACGCTATACGTTATAACGTAATACTATATAGAGATATACGTTATGGCGTAATACTATATAAGGTTATACGTCATAACGTAATACTCTATAAGGTTATACGATATAACGTAATACTATATAACGTTACACATTATAACGTAGTACTATATAACGTTACACGTTATAACGTATTACTATATAACGTTTCACGTTATAACGTAATACTATATAACGTTACACGTTTTAACGTAATACTATATAACGTTACATGTTATAACGTAATATTATATAACGTTACACGTTATAACGTAATACTATATAACGTTACACGTTATAACTTAATACTATAAAACGTTATATGTTATAACATAATATTATATAGCGATATACGTTGTGGCGTAATACCATATCTCGTTATATGTTGCAACATAATATTATATAATGATATACGTTGTAGTGTAACACTCTATAGCGTTATACGATATAACGTAATAGTGCATAACGTTATACGATACAACATAATACTATATAACGTTATGCTTTATATCTTATATCGTAATACTATATAACGTTACACGTTATAACGTAACACTATATAACGTTACACGTTATAACGTAATACTATATAACGTTACACGTTATAACGTAACACTATATAACGTTACACGTTATAACGTATTACTATATAACGTTACACGTTATAACGTAATACTATATAACGTTACACGTTATAACGTAATACTATATAACGTTACACGTTATAACGAAAATAGTATATAACGTTACACGTTATAACGTATTACTATATAACGTTACACGTTATAACGTAATGCTATATAACGTTACACGTTATAACGAAAATAGTATATAACGTTACACATTATAGCGTAACAATATATAACGTAAGACGTTATAACGTAATACTATATAACGTTACACGTTATAGCGTAACACTATATAACGTTACACGTTATAACGTAATACTATATAACGTTACACGTTATAACGTAATACTATATAACGTTACACGTTATAACGTAATACTATATAACGTTACACGTTATAACGAAAATAGTATATAACGTTACACGTTATAACGTAATGCTATATAACGTTACACGTTATAACGTATTACTATATAACGTTACACGTTATAACGTAACACTATATAACGTTACACGTTATAACGTATTACTATATAACGTAACACGTTATAACGTAATACTATATAACGTTACACGTTATAACGTAATACTATATAACGTTACACGTTATAACGAAAATAGTATATAACGTTACACGTTATAACGTATTACTATATAACGTTACACGTTATAACGTAATGCTATATAACGTTACACGTTATAACGTATTACTATATAACGTTACGCGTTATAACGTATTACTATATAACGTTACACGTTATAACGTAATACTATATAACGTTACACGTTATAACGTAATACTATATAACGTTACACGTTATAACGTAATACTATATAACGTTACACGTTATAACGTAATACTATATAACGTTACACGTTATAACGTAATACTATATAACGTTACACGTTATAACTTAATACTATATAACGTTATATGTCATATCATAATATTATATAACGATATACGCTGTAGCATTATACTATATAACGTTATATGTTATAACGTAATACTATATAACGTTGTACGTTATAACGTAATACTATATAACGCTATACGTTATAACGTAATACTATATAGAGATATACGTTATGGCGTAATACTATATAAGGTTATACGTCATAACGTAATACTCTATAAGGTTATGCGATATAACGTAATACTATATAACGTTACATGTTATAACGTAATATTATATAACGTTACACGTTATAACGTAATACTATATAACGTTACACGTTATAACGTAATACTATATAACGTTACACGTTATAACTTAATACTATAAAACGTTATATGTTATAACATAATATTATATAGCGATATACGTTGTGGCGTAATACCATATCTCGTTATATGTTGCAACATAATATTATATAATGATATACGTTGTAGTGTAACACTCTATAACGTTATACGATATAACGTAATAGTGCATAACGTTATACGATACAATATAATACTATATAACGTTATGCTTTATATCTTATATCGTAATACTATATAACGTTACACGTTATAACGTAACACTATATAACGTTACACGTTATAACGTAATACTATATAACGTTACACGTTATAACGTAACACTATATAACGTTACACGTTATAACGTATTACTATATAACGTTACACGTTATAACGTAATACTATATAACGTTACACGTCATAACGTAATACTATATAACGTTACACGTTATAACGAAAATAGTATATAACGTTACACGTTATGACGTATTACTATATAACGTTACACGTTATAACGTAATGCTATATAACGTTACACGTTATAACGAAAATAGTATATAACGTTACACGTTATAACGTAATACTATATAACGTTACACGTTATAACGTATTACTATATAACGTTACACGTTATAACGTAACACTATATAACGTTACACGTTTTAACGTAATACTATATAACGTTACATGTTATAACGTAATATTATATAACGTTACACGTTATAACGTAATACTATATAACGTTACACGTTATAACTTAATACTATAAGACGTTATATGTTATAACATAATATTATATAGCGATATACGTTGTGGCGTAATACCATATCTTGTTATATGTTGCAACATAATATTATATAATGATATACGTTGTAGTGTAAAACTCTATAACGTTATACGATATAACGTAATAGTGTATAACGTTATACGATACAACATAATACTATATAACGTTATGCTTTATATCTTATATCGTAACACTATATAACGTTACACGTTATAACGTAACACTATATAACGTTACACGTTATAACGTAATACTATATAACGTTTCACGTTATAGCGTAACACTATATAACGTTACACGTTATAACGTATTACTATATAACGTTACACGTTATAACGTAATACTATATAACGTTACACGGTATAACGTATTACTATATAACGTTACACGTTATAACGTAATGCTATATAACGTTACACGTTATAACGTATTACTATATAACGTTCCACGTTATAACGTATTACTATATAACGTTACACGTTATAACGTATTACTATATAACGTTACACGTTATAACTTAATACTATATAACGTTATATGTCATAACATAATATTATATAACGATATACGTTGTAGCGTAATACCATATAACGATATATGTTATAGCCTAATACTATATAACGTTACACGTTATAACGAAAATAATATATAACGTTACACATTATAACGTAATACTATATAACGTTACACGTTAGAACGTATTACTATATGACGTTACACGTTATAACGTAATACTATATAACGTTGCACGTTATAACGTATTACTATATAACGTTACACGTTATAACGTAATGCTATATAACGTTGCACGTTATAACGTAATACTATATAACGTTACACGTTATAACTTAATACTATAAATCGTCATATGTTATAACATAATATTATATAGCGATATACATTGTGGCGTAATACCATATCTCGTTATATGTTGCAACATAATATTATACAATGATATACGTTGTAGTATAATACTCTATAACGTTATACGATATAACGTAACAGTGTATAACGTTATACGATATAACATAATCCTACATAACGTTATGCTTTATATCTTGTATCGTAATACTATATAACGTTACACGTTATAACTTAATACTATATAACGTTACACGTTATAACGTAATACTATATAACGTTATACGTTATAACGTAATACTATATAACGTTATACGTCATAACGTAATTCTATATAGCGATATACGTTGTGGCGTAATACTATATAACGGTATACGTTGTGTCGTAATACTATATAACGTTATACGTCATAACGTAATACTATATAACGTTATACGATATAACGTAATAGTGTATAACGTTATACGATATAACGTTATACTATATAACGTTATGCTTTATATCTTATATCGTAATACTATATAACATTACACGTTATAACTTAATACTATATAACGTTACACGTTATAACGTAATACTATATAACGTTATACGTTATAACGTAATACTATATAACGTTATACGTCATAAAGTAATTCTATATAGCGACATACGTTGTGGCGTAATACTATATAACGTTATACGTCATAACGTAATACTATATAACGTTATACGTCATAACGTAATACTATATAGCGTTATACGATATAACGTCATACTGTATAACGTTATACGTTATATGTTATAACGTAATACTATATAACGTTACACGTTATAACGTAATACTATATAACGTTACACGTTATAACGTAATACTATATAAGTTACACGTTATAACTTAATACTATATAACGTTATATGTCATATCATAATATTATATAACGATAAACGTTGTAGCGTAATACTATATAACGATATTTGTTATAGCGTAATACTATATAACGTTACACGTTATAACGAAAATAGTATATAACGTTACACGTTATAACGTAATACTATATAGAGATATTCGTTGTGGCGTAATACTATATAAGGTTATACGTCATAACGTAATACTCTATAACGTTATACGATATAACGTAATACTATATAACGTTACACGATATAACGTAATACTGTATAACCTTATACGTTATATGTTATAACGTAATACTATATAACGTTACACGTTATAACGTAATACTATATAACGTTACACGTTATAACGTAATACTATATAACGTTACACGTTATAACGTAATACTATATAACGTTACACGTTATAACGTAATACTATATAACGCTACACGTTATAACGTAATACTATATAACGTTACACGTTATAACGTAATACTATATAACGTTACACGTTATAACGTAATACTATATAACGTTACACGTTATAACATAATACTATATAACGTTACACGTTATAACTTAATACCATATAACGTTGTATGTCATAACATAATATTATATAACGATATACGCTGTAGCATAATACTATATAACGTTATATGTTATAACGTAATACTATATAACGTTGTACGTTATAACGTAATACTATATAACGCTATACGTTATAACGTAATACTATATAGAGATATTCGTTGTGGCGTAATACTATATAAGGTTATACGTCATAACGTAATACTCTATAACGTTATACGATATAACGTAATACTATATAACGTTACACGATATAACGTAATACTGTATAACCTTATACGTTATATGTTATAACGTAATACTATATAACGTTACACGTTATAACGAAAATAGTATATAACGTTACACATTGTAACGTAATACTATATAACGTTACACGTTATAACGTATTACTATATAACGTTACACGTTATAACGTAATACTATATAACGTTACACGTTTTAACGTAATACTATATAACGTTACACGTTATAACGTAATATTATATAACGCTACACGTTATAACGTAATACTATATAACGTTACACGTTATAAGTTAATACTATAAAACGTTATATGTTATAACATAATATTATATAGCGATATACGTTGTGGCGTAATGCCATATCTCGTTATATGTTGCAACATAATATTATATAATGATATACGTTGTAGTGTAACACTCTATAACGTTATACGATATAACGTAATAGTGTATAACGTTATACGATACAACATAATACTATATAACGTTATGCTTTATATCTTATATCGTAATACTATATAACGTTACACGTTATAACGTAATACTATATAACGTTACACGTTATTACGTAATACTATATAACGTTACACGTTATAACGTAATACTATATAACGTTACACGTTATTACGTAATACTATATAACGTTACACGTTATAACGTAATACTATATAACGTTACACGTTATAACGAAAATAGTATATAACGTTACACGTTATAACGTATTACTATATAACGTTACACGTTATAACGTAATACTATATAACGTTACACGTTATAACGTAATACTATATAACGTTGCACGTTATAACGTAATACTATATAACGTTGCACGTTATAACGTAATACTATATAACGTTACACGTTATAACTTAATACTATAAAACGTCATATGTTATAACATAATATTATATAGCGATATACGTTGTGGCGTAATACCATATCTCGTTATATGTTGCAACATAATATTATATAATGATATACGTTGTAGTGTAATACTCTATAACGTTATACGATATAACGTAATACTGTATAACCTTATACGTTATATGTTATAACGTAATACCATATAACGTTACACGTTATAACGTATTACTATATAACGTTACACGTTATAACGTAATACCATATAACGTTACACGTTATAACGTATTACTATATAACGTTACACGTTATAACGTATTACTATATAACGTTACACGTTATAACGTAATACTATATAACGTTACACGTTATAACGAAAATAGTATATAACGTTACACGTTATAACGTAATACTGTATAACGTTATACATTATGTGTTATAACGTAATACTATATAGCGTTACACGTTATAACTTAATACTATATAACGTTATATGTCATATCATAATATTATATAACGATATACGTTGTATCGTAATACTATATAACGTTACACGTTATAACGTATTACTATATAACGTTACACGTTATAACGTAATACCATATAACGTTACACGTTATAACGTATTACTATATAACGTTACACGTTATAACGTAATACCATATAACGTTACACGTTATAACGTATTACTATATAACGTTACACGTTATAACGTAATACTATATAACGTTACACGTTATAACGTAATACTATATAACGTTATACGTTATAACGTAATTCTATATAGCGATATACGTTGTGGCGTAATACTATATAACGGTATACGTTGTGTCGTAATACTATATAACGTTATACGTCACAACGTAATACTATATAACGTTATACGTCATAACGTAATACTATATAACGTTATACGTCATAACGTAATACTATATAACGTTATACGATATAACGTAATACTATATAACGTTACACGATATAACGTAATACTGTATAACGTTATACGTTATATGTTATAACGCAATACTATATAACGTTACACGTTATAACTTAATACTATATAACGTTATATGTCATATCATAATATTGTATAACGATATACGATGCAGCGTAATACTATATAACGATATTTGTTATAGCGTAATACTATATAACGTTATACGTTATAACGTAATACTATATAACGCTATACGTTATAATGTAATACTATATAACGTTATACGTCATAACGTAATACTATATAGAGATATACGTTGTGGCGTAATACTATATAAGGTTATACGTCATAACGTAATACTATATAACGTTATACGATATAACGTAATACTATATAACGTTACACGATATAACGTAATACTGTATAACGTTATACGTTATATGTTATAACGCAATACTATATAACGTTACACGTTATAACTTAATACTATATAACGTTATATGTCATATCATAATATTGTATAACGATATACGATGCAGCGTAATACTATATAACGATATTTGTTATAGCGTAATACTATATAACGTTATACGTTATAACGTAATACTATATAACGCTATACGTTATAATGTAATACTATATAACGTTATACGTCATAACGTAATACTATATAGAGATATACGTTGTGGCGTAATACTATATAAGGTTATACGTCATATCGTAATACTATATAACGTTATGCGATATAACGTAATACTATATAACGTTACACGATATAACGTAATACTGTATAACCTTATACGTTATATGTTATAATGTAATACTATATAACGATACACGTTATAGCTTAATACTATATAACGTTACATGTCATAACATAATATTATATAACGATATACGTTGTAGCGTAATACTATATAACGATATATGTTATAGCGTAATACTATATAACGTTACACGTTATAACGAAAATAGTATATAACGTTACACGTTATAACGAAAATAGTATATAACGTTACACATTATAACGTAATACTATATAACGTTACACGTTATAACGTAATACTATATAACGTTACACGTTATAACTTAATACTATAAAACGTTATATGTTATAACATAATATTATATACCGATTTACGTTGTGGCGTAATACCATATCTCGTTATATGTTGCAACATAATATTGTATAATGATATACGTTGTAGTGTAATACTCTATAACGTTATACGATATGACGTAATAGTGTATAACGTTATACGATATAACATAATACTATAAAACGATATACGTTTTGGCGTAACACTATATAACGTTATACGTCATTCCGTAATACTATAAAACGATATACGTTTTGGCGTAACACTATATAACGTTATACGTCATTCCGTAATACTATATAACTGTATACGTTATAACGTAATACTATATAACGTTATACGATATAACGTAATACTATATAACATCATACGTTATAACGTGATACTATATAACGTTGTACACTATACCTTATAACTTAATACTATATAACGTCATACGTCATGTGTTATAACGTTATACTATATAACGGTATACGTTGTAGCGTAATACTATTTAACGTTATGCGTCATGACGTAAGACTATATGTAACGTTATACACTATAACGTAATGCTATATAACGTTATACGTTATAACGTAATACTATAAAACGATATACGTTGTGGCGAAACACTATATAACGATATACGTCATAACGTAATACTATATAACGTTATACGATATAACGTAATACAGTATAACGTTATACGTTACATGTCATAACGTAATACTATTTAACGATATACGATATAACGTAATACAGTATAACGTTATTCGTTATATGTCATAACGTAATACTATTTAACGTTATACGATATAACGTAATACTGTATAACGTTATTCGATATATGTTATAACGTAATACTATATAACGATATGCGATATAACGTAATACTATTTAACGTTATACGTCATAACGTAATACTATATATCGTAATACGATATAACGTCATACTATATAACGTTACACGATATAACGTAATACTATATAACGTTACACGTTATAACTTAATACTATATAACGATATATGTTGTAGCGTAATACTATATAACGTTACACGTTATAACGTAATACTATATAACGTCATACGTTATGCGTTATAACGTTATACTATATAACGATATACGTTGTAGCGTAATACTATTTAACGGTATACGTTGTGTCGTAATACTATATAACGTTATACGTCATAACGTAATACTATATAACGTTATACGATATAACGTAATGCTATATAACGTTACACGATATAACGTAATACTGTATAACGTTATACGTTATATGTTATAACGTAATACTATATAACGTTACACGTTATAACTTATTACTATATAACGTTATATGTCATATCATAATATTATATAACGATATACGTTGTAGCGTAATACTATATAACGTTATGCAATATAACGTATTACTGTATAACGTTATACGTTATATGTTATAACGTAATACTATATAACGTCATACGTTATATGTTGTAACGTTATACTATATAGCGATATACGTTGTAGCGTAATACTCTATAGCGTTAAACGTTATAACGTAATCCTATATAACGCTACACGTTATATCGTAATACTATATAAAGTTACACGTTATGACGTAATACTATATAACGTTACACGTTATAACTTAATACTATATAACGTTATATGTCATAACATAATATTATATAACGATATACGTTGTAGCGTAATACTATATAACGATATATGTTATAGCGTAATACTATATAACGTTACACGTTATAACGATATTAGTATATAACGTTACACGTTATAACGTAATACTATATAACGTTACACGTTATAACGTAATACTATATAACGTTACATGTTATAACGTAATAATATATATCGTTACACGTTATAACGTAATACTATATAACGTTACACGTTATAACTTAATACTATATAACGTTATATGTTATAACATAATATTATATAGCGATATACGTTTTGGCGTAATACCATATCTCGCTATATGTTGCAACATAATATTATATAATGATATACGTTGTAGTGTAATACTCTATAACGCTATACGATATAACGTAATAGTGTATAACGTTATACGTTATAACATAATACTATATAACGTTATGCTTTATATCTTATATCGTAATACTATATAACGTTACACGTTATAACTTAATACTATATAACGTTACACGTTATAACGTAATACTATATAACGTTATACGTTATAACGTAATACTATATAACGTTATACGTCATAACGTAATACTATATAGAGATATACGTTGTGGCCTAATACTATATAACGTTATACGTCATAACGTAATACTATATAACGATATACGTTGTGGCGTAATGCTATATAACGTTATACGTCATAACGTAATGCTATATAACGTTATACGATATAACGTAATACTATATAACGTTACACGATATAACGTAATACTGTATAACGTTATACGTTACACGTTATAACGTAATACTATATAACGTTACACGTTATAACGTAATGCTATATAACGTTACACGTTATAACGTAATACTATATAACGTTACACGTTATAACGTAATGCTATATAACGTTACACGTTATAACTTAATACTATATAACGTTATATGTCATAACATAATATTATATAACGATATACGCTGTAGAGTAATACTATATAACGTTATATGTTATAACGTAATACTGTATAACGTTATACGTTATAACGTAATACTATATAACGTTATATGTTATAACGTAATACTGTATAACGTTATACGTTATAACGTAATACTATATAACGCTATACGTTATAACGTAATACGATATAACGTTATACGTCATAACGTAATACTATATAGAGATATACGTTGTGGCCTAATACTATATAACGTTATACGTCATAACGTAATACTATATAACGATATACGTTGTGGCGTAATGCTATATAACGTTATACGTCATAACGTAATACTATATAACGTTATACGATATAACGTAATACAGTATAGCGTTATACGTTATATGTTATAACGTTATACTAAATAATGATATACGTTACAACGCAATAATATACAACGTTACACGTTATAACGTAATACTATATAACGTTACACGTTATAACGTAATGCTATATAACGTTACATGTTATAACGTAATACTATATATCGTTACACGTTATAACGTAATACTATATAACGTTACACGTTATAACTTAATACTTTATAACGTTATATGTTATAACATAATATTATATAGCGATATACGTTTTGGCGTAATACCATATCTCGTTATATGTTGCAACATAATATTATATAATGATATACGTTGTAGTGTAATACTCTATAACGCTATACGATATAACGTAATAGTGTATAACGTTATACGATATAACATAATACTATATAACGTCATACGTTATTTGTTATAACGTTATACTATATAACGATTTACATTGTAGTGTAATACTATTTAACGTTATGCGTCATGACGTAAGACTATATGTAACGTTATAAACTATAACGTAATACTATATAACGTTATACGTTATAACGTATTACTATATAACGTTATACGTTATAACGTAATACTATAAAACGATATACGTTGTGGCGAAACACTATATAACGTTATACGTCATAACGTAATACTATATAACGCTATACGATATAACGTAATACAGTATAACGTTATACGTTACATGTCATAACGTAATACTATTTAACGATATACGATATAACGTAATACAGTATAACGTTATTCGTTATATGTCATAACGTAATACTATTTAACGTTATACGATATAACGTAATACTGTATAACGTTATTCGTTATATGTTATAACGTAATACTATATAACGATATGCGATATAACGTAATACTATTTAACGTTATACGTCACAACGTAATACCATATATCGTAATATGATATAACTTCATACTATATAACGTTACACGATATAACGTAATACTATATAACGTTACACGTCATAACGTAATACTATATAGAGATATACGTTGTGGCGTAATACTATATAACGTTACACGTTATAACGTAATACTATATAACGTCATACGTTATGTGTTATAACGTTATACTATATAACGATATACGTTGTAGCGTAATACTATTTAACGTTATGCGTCATAACGTAATACTATATAACGTTGTACGATATAACGTAGAACTGTATAACGTTATACGTTATATGTTATAACGTAATTCTATATAACGATGTACGATACAACGTAATACTATTTAACGTTACACGATATAACGTAATACTATATAACGTTATATGGTATAACGTAATACTATATATCGTTATACGGTATAACGTAATACTATATAACGTTATACGTTATATGTTACAACGTAATAATATATATAACGATATACGTTATAATGTAATACTATACAACGTGATACGTTATATGCCATAACGTAATACTATATAGCGATACACGTTGTAGCGTAATACTATTTAACGTTATACGTCATAACGTGATACTATATATCGATACACGTTGCAGCGTAATACTATTTAACGTAATACGTCATAACGTAATACTATATAACGCTATACGTCATAACGTAATACTATATAACATTATACGATATAACGTAGAACTGTATGACGTTATACGTTATATGTTATAACGTAATACTATATAACGTTATACGATATAACGTAGAACTGTATAACGTTATACGTTATATGTAATGACGTAGAACTGTATAACGTTATACGTTATATGTAATAACGTAATACTATATAACGTTATACGTTATATGTTATAACGTAATACTATAAAGCGATATACGCTATAACGTAATACTGTATAATGTTATACGTTATATGTTATAACGTAATACTACATAATGATATACGTTATAACGGAATACTATACAACGTGATACGTTATATGTTATAACGGAATACTATATAACGATATACGTTGTGGCGTAATACTATATAACGTTATACGTCATAACGTAATACTATATAACGTTGTACGTCACAACGTAATACGATATAACGTTATACGATATAACGTAGAACTGTATAACGTTATACGTTATATGTTATAACGTAATAGTATATAACGTTATACGTTATATGTTATAACGTAATACTATATAACGATATATGTTATAACGTAATACTATACAACGTTATACGTTATATGTTATAACGTAATACTAAATAATGATATACGTTATAACGTAATACTACACAACGTGATGCGTTATATGTTATAACGGAATACTATATAACGATATACGTTGTGACGTAATACTATATAACGTTACACGATATAACGTAATAATATATAACGTTATATGGTATAACGTAATACTATATATCGTTACACGGTATAACGTAATACTATATAACGTTATACGTTATATGTTACAACGTAATACTAAATAATGATATACGTTATAACGTAATACTATACAACGTGATACGTTATATGTTATAACGTAATACTATATATCGTTGTACGATGTTACGTCATACTATATAACGTTGCACGATATAACGTAATACTATATAACGTTATATGGTATAACGTAATACTATATATCGTTACACGGTATAACGTAATACTATATAACGTTATACGTTATATGTTACAACGTAATAATATATATAACGATATACGTTATAATGTAACACTATACAACGTGATACGTTATATGTTATAACGTAATACCATATAGCGATACACGTTGTAGCGTAATACTATTTAACGTTATACGTCATAACGTGATACTATATATCGATACACGTTGCAGCGTTATACTATTTAACGTAATACGTCATAACGTAATACTATATAACGTTATACGTTATATGTTATAACGTAATACTATAAAGCGATATACGTTATAACGTAATACTGTATAATGTTATACGTTATATGTTATAACGTAATACTACATAATGATATACGTTATAACGTAATACTATACAACGTGATACGTTATATGTTATAACGCAATACTCTATAACGATAAACGTTGTGGCATAATACTATATATCGTTATTCATCATAACGTAATACTATATAACGTTACACGTTATAACGTAATACTATATAACGTTATACGTTGTAACGTAATACTATATAACGTTACACGTTGTAACGTAATACTATATAACGTTACACGTTATATGTTATATCGTAATACTAAATAATGATATACGTTATAACGTAATACTATACAACGTGATACGTTATATGTTATAACGTAATACTATACAACGTGATACGTTATATGTTATAACGTAATACTATACAACGTGATACGTTATATGTTATAACGTAATACTATATATCGTTATACGATATAACGTAATACTATATAACGTTACACGTTATGACTTAATACTATATAACGTTATACGTCATAACGTAATACTATATAACGTTATACGATATAACGTAGAGCTGTATAACGTTATACGTTATATGTAATAACGTAGAACTGTATAACGTTATACGTTATATGTAATAACGTAATACTATATAACGTTATACGTTATATGTAATAACGTAGAACAGTATAACGTTATACGTTATAACGTAATACTGTATAATGTTATACGTTATATGTTATAACGTAATACTACATAATGATATACGTTATAACGGAATACTATGCAACGTGATACGTTATATGTTATAACGGAATACTTTACAACGTGATACGTTATATGTTATAACGGAATACTATAGAACGTGATACGTTATATGTTATAACGGAATACTATATAACGATATACGTTGTGGCGTAATACTATATAACGTTACACGTCATAACGTAATACTATATAACATTGTACGTCACAACGTAATACGATATAACGTTATACGATATAACGCAGAACTGTATAACGTTATACGTTATATGTTATAACGCAATACTATATAACGTTATACGTTATATGTTATAACGTAATACTATATAACGATATACGTTGTGGCGTAATACTATATAACGTTACACGATATAACGTAATAATATATAACGTTACACGGTATAACGTAGTACTATATAACGTTATACGTTATATGTTATAACGAAATACTATATAGCGATATATGTTATAACGTAATACTATACATCGTTATACGTTATATGTTATAACTTAATATTATATAACTATATTCGTTATAACGTAATACTATATAACGTTATACGTTATATGTTATAACGGAATACTATATAATGATATATGTCATAGCGTAATACTATATAACGTTACACGTTATAACGTAATACTATATAACGTTATACGTTATATCGTAATACTATATAACGTTATACGTTATATGTTATAACGGAATACTATATAATGATATATGTTATAGCGTAATACTATATAACGTTACACGATATAACGTAATACTATATAACGTTATATGGTATAACGTAATACTATATATCGTTACACGGTATAACGTAATACTATATAAAGTTATACGTTATATGTTACAACGTAATAATATATATAACGATATACGTTATAATGTAATACTATACAACGTGATACGTTATATGTTATAACGTAATACTATATAGCGATACACGTTGTAGCGTAATACTATTTAACGTTATACGTCATAACGTGATACTATATATCGATACACGTTGCAGCGTAATACTATTTATCGTAATACGTCATAACGTAAAACTATATAACGTTATACGTCATAACGTAATTCTATATAACGTTATACGATATATCGTAGAACTGTATGACGTTATACGTTATATGTTATAACGGAATACTATAGAACGTGATACGTTATATGTTATAACGGAATACTATAGAACGTGATACGTTATATGTTATAACGGAATACTATATAACGATATACGTTGTGGCGTAATACTATATAACGTTATACGTCATAACGTAATACTATATAACATTGTACGTCACAACGTAATACGATATAACGTTATACGATATAACGCAGAACTGTATAACGTTATACGTTATATGTTATAACGTAATACTATATAACGTTATACGTTATATGTTATAACGTAATACTATATAACGGTATACGTTATATGTTATAACGTAACACTATAAAGCGATATACGTTATAACGTAATACTGTATAATGTTCTACGTTATATGTTATAACGTAATACTACATAATGATATACGTTATAACGGAATGCTATCCAACGTGATACGTTATATGTTATAACGGAATACTATACAACGTGATACGTTATATGTTATAACCGAATACTATAGAACGTGATACGTTATATGTTATAACGGAATACTATATAACGATATACGTTGTGGCGTAATACTATATAACGTTACACGATATAACGTAATAATATATAACGTTATACGGTATAACGTAGTACTATATAACGTTATACGTTATATGTTATAACGAAATACTATATAGCGATATATGTTATAACGTAATACTATACAACGTGATACGTTATATGTTATAACGGAATACTATACAACGTGATACGTTATATGTTATAACGTAATACTAAATAATGATATACGTTATAACGTAATACTACACAACGTGATACGTTATATGTTAAAACGGAATACTATATAACGGTATACGTTGTGGCGTAATACTATATAACGTTACACGATATAACGTAATAATATATAACGTTATACGGTATAACGTAGTACTATATAACGTTATACGTTATATGTTATAACGAAATACTATATAGCGATATATGTTATAACGTAATACTATACATCGTTATACGTTATATGTTATAACGTAATATTATATAACTATATACGTTATAACGTAATACTATATAACGTTACACGTTATATGTTATAACGTAATACTATATAATGATATATGTTATAGCGTAATACTATATAACGTTACACGTTATAACGTAATACTATATAACGTTATACGTTGTAACGTAATACTATATAACGTTACACGTTGTAACGTAATACTATATAAAGTTACACGTTATATGTTATAACGTAATACTAAATAATGATATACGTTATAACGTAATACTATACAACGTGATACGTTATATGTTATAACGTAATACTATATATCGTTATACGATATTACGTCATACTATATAACGTTACGCGAAATAACGTAATGCTATATAACGTTATATGGTATAACGTAATACTATATATCGTTACACGGTATAACGTAATACTATATAACGTTATACGTTATATGTTACATCGTAATAATATATATAACGATATACGTTATAATGTAATACTATACAACGTGATACGTTATATGTTATAACGTAATACTATATAGCGATACACGTTGTAGCGTAATACTATTTAACGTTATACGTCATAACGTGATACTACATATCGATATTCGTTGCAGCGTAATAATATTTAACGTAATACGTCATTACGTAATACTATATAACGTTATACGTCATAACGTAATACTATATAACGTTATACGATATAACGTAGAACTGTATGACGTTATACCTTATATGTTATAACGGAATACTATATAACGTTATACGTTATATGTTACATCGTAATAATATATATAACGATATACGTTATAATGTAATACTATACAACGTGATACGTTATATGTTATAACGGAATACTATATAACGATACACGTTGTGGCGTAATACTATATGACGTTATACGTCATAACGTAATACTACATAACGTTATACAATATAACGTAGAACTGTATAACGTTATACGTTATATGTAATAACGTAATACTATATAACGTTATACGTTATATGTTATAACGTAACACTATAAAGCGATATACGTTATAACGTAATACTGTATAATGTTATACGTTATATGTTATAACGTAATACTACATAATGATATACGTTATAACGGAATACTATCCAACGTGATACGTTATATGTTATAACGGAATACTATACAACGTGATACGTTATATGTTATAACGGAATACTATAGAACGTGATACGTTATATGTTATAACGGAATACTATATAACGATATACGTTGTGGCGTAATACTATATAACGTTATACGTCATAACGTAATACTATATAACGTTGTACGTCTCAACGTAATACGATATAACGTTATACGATATAACGTAGAACTGTATAACGTTATACGTTATATGTTATAACGTAATAGTATATAACGTTATACGTTATATGTTATAACGTAATACTATATAACGATATATGTTATAACGTAATACTGTACAACGTTATACGTTATATGTTATAACGTAATACTAAATAATGATATACGTTATAATGTAATACTACACAACGTGATACGTTATATGTTATAACGGAACACTATATAACGATATACGTTGTGGCGTAATACTATATAACGTTACACGATATAACGTAATAATATATAACGTTATACGGTATAACGTGGTACTATATAACGTTATACGTGATATGTAATAACGAAATACTATATAGCGATATATGTCATAACGTAATACTATACATCGTTATACGTTATATGTTATAACGTAATATTATATAACTATATACGTTATAACGTAGTACTATATAACGTTATACGTTATATGTTATAACGGAATACTATATAATGATGTATGTTATAGCGTAATACTATATAACGTTACACGTTATAACGTAATACTATATAACGTTACACGTTGTAACGTAATACTATATAACGTTACACGTTGTAACGTAATACTATATAACGTTACACGTTATATGTTATAACGTAATACAAAATAATGATATACGTTATACCGTAATACTATATATCATCATACGTTATAGTGTAATACTATATAACGTTACACGTTGTGGCGTAATACTATATAACGGTATACGTTATAACGTAATACTGTATAACGTTACACGTTATAACGTAATACTATATAACGTTACACGTTATAACGTAATACTATATAACGTTACACGTTATAACGTAATACTATATAACGTTACACGTTATACCGTAATACTATATATCATCATACGTTATAGTGTAATACTATATAACGTTACACGTTGTGGCGTAATACTATATAACGGTATACGTTATAACGTAATACTATATAACGTTATACGTTATAGCGTAATACTATATAACGTTATACTTTATATCTTATATCGTAATACTATATAACGTTAGACGTCATAACGTAATACTATATAACGTTACACGTTCTAACGTAATACTATATAACGTTACACGTTATACCGTAATACTATATAACATCATACGTTATAGTGTAATACTATATAACGTTACACGTTGTGGCGTAATACTATATAACGGTATACGTTATAACGTAATACTATATAACGTTATACTTTATATCTTATATCGTAATACTATATAACGTTACACGTTATAACGTAATACTATATAATGTTACACGTTATAACGTAATACTATATAACGTTAGACGTCATAACGTAATACTATATAACGTTACACGTTATGACTTAATACTATATAACGTTATACGTCATAACGTAATACTATATAACGTTATACGATATAGCGTAATACTGAATAACGTTAGACGTTATAACGTAATACTATATAACGTTACACGTTATAACGTAATACCATATAACGTTACACGTTATAACTTAATACTATATAACGTTATATGTTATAACATAATATTATATAGCGATATACGTTGTAGCGTAATACCATATCTCGTTATATGTTGCAACATAATATTATATAATGATATACGTTGTAGTGTAATACTCTATAACGTTATACGTTATATGTTATAACGGAATACTATATAACGATATACGTTGTGGCGTAATACTATATAACGTTATACGTCATAACGTAATACTATATAACGTTGTACGTCTCAACGTAATACGATATAACGTTATACGATATAACGTAGAACTGTATAACGTTATACGTTATATGTTATAACGTAATAGTATATAACGTTATACGTTATATGTTATAACGTAATACTATATAACGATATATGTTATAACGTAATACTATACAACGTTATACGTTATATGTTATAACGTAATACTAAATAATGATATACGTTATAATGTAATACTACACAACGTGATACGTTATATGTTATAACGGAACACTTTATAACGATATACGTTGTGGCGTAATACTATATAACGTTACACGATATAACGTAATAATATATAACGTTATACGGTATAACGTAGTACTATATAACGTTATACGTGATATGTAATAACGAAATACTATATAGCGATATATGTTATAACGTAATACTATACATCGTTATACGTTATATGTTATAACGTAATATTATATAACTATATACGTTATAACGTAATACCATATAACGTTATACGTTATATGTTATAACGGAATACTATATAATGATATATGTTATAGCGTAATACTATATAACGTTACACGTTATAACGTAATACTATATAACGTTACACGATGTAACGTAATACTATATAACGTTACACGATGTAACGTAATACTATATAACGTTACACGTTGTAACGTAATACTATATAACGTTACACGTTATATGTTATAACGTAATACAAAATAATGATATACGTTATACCGTAATACTATATATCATCATACGTTATAGTGTAATACTATATAACGTTACACGTTGTGGCGTAATACTATATAACGGTATACGTTATAACGTAATACTGTATAACGTTACACGTTATAACGTAATACTATATAACGTTACACGTTATAACGTAATACTATATAACGTTACACGTTATAACGTAATACTATATAACGTTACACGTTATACCGTAATACTATATAACGTTATACTTTATATCTTATATCGTAATACTATATAACGTTACACGTTGTAACGTATTACTATATAATGTTACACGTTATAACGTAATACTATATAACGTTACACGTTATACCGTAATACTATATAACATCATACGTTATAGTGTAATACTATATAACGTTACACGTTGTGGCGTAATACTATATAACGGTATACGTTATAACGTAATACTATATAACGTTATACTTTATATCTTATATCGTAATACTATATAACGTTACACGTTGTAACGTATTACTATATAATGTTACACGTTATGACTTAATACTATATAACGTTATACGTCATAACGTAATACTATATAACGTTATACGATATAGCGTAATACTGTATAACGTTAGACGTTATAACGTAATACCATATAACGTTACACGTTATAACTTAATACTATATAACGTTATATGTTATAACATAATATTATATAGCGATATACGTTGTAGCGTAATACCATATCTCGTTATATGTTGCAACATAATATTATATAATGATATACGTTGTAGTGTAATACTCTATAACGTTATACGATATAACGTAATAGTGTATAACGTTATACGATATAACGTAATACTATATAACGCTATACTTTATATCTTATATCGTAATACTATATATCGTTACACGGTATAACGTAATACTATATAACGTTACGCGTTATATGTTACATCGTAATAATATATATAACGATATACGTTATAATGTAATACTATACAACGTGATACGTTATATGTTATAACGTAATACTATATAGCGATACACGTTGTAGCGTAATACTATTTAACGTTATACGTCATAACGTGATACTACATATCGATACACGTTGCAGCGTAATAATATCTAACGTAATGCGTCATAACGTAATACTATATAACGTTATACGTCATAACGTAATACTATATAACGTTATACGATATAACGTAGAACTGTATGACGTTATACGTTATATGTTATAACGGAATACTATATAACGTTATACGTCATATGTTATAACGTAATACTATAAAGCGATATACGTTATAACGTAATACTGTATAATGTTATACGTTATATGTTATAACGGAATACTATACAACGTGATACGTTATATGTTATAACGGAATACTATATAACGATATACGTTGTGGCGTAATACTATATAACGTTATACGTCATAACGTAATACTACATAACGTTATACGATATAACGTGGAACTGTATAACGTTATACGCTATATGTAATAACGTAGAACTGTATAACGTTGTACGTTATATGTAATAACGTAGAACTGTATAACGTTATACGTCATAACGTAATACTATATAACGTTATACGATATAACGTAGAACTGTATAACGTTATACGTTATATGTAATAACGTAATACTATATAACGTTATACGTTATAACGTAATACTATATAACGTTACACGTTATAACGTAATACTATATAACGTTACACGTTATAACGTAATACTATATAACGTTACACGTTATACCGTAATACTATATATCATCATACGTTATAGTGTAATACTATATAACGTTACACGTTGTGGCGTAATACTATATAACGGTATACGTTATAACGTAATACTATATAACGTTATACTTTATATCTTATATCGTAATACTATATAACGTTACACGTTATAACGTAATACTATATAATGTTACACGTTATAACGTAATACTATATAACGTTAGACGTCCTAACGTAATACTATATAACGTTACACGTTATGACTTAATACTATATAACGTTATACGTCATAACGTAATACTATATAACGTTATACGATATAGCGTAATACTGTATAACGTTAGACGTTATAACGTAATACTATATAACGTTACACGTTATAACGTAATACCATATAACGTTACACGTTATAACTTAATACTATATAACGTTATATGTTATAACATAATATTATATAGCGATATACGTTGTAGCGTAATACCATATCTCGGTATATGTTGCAACATAATATTATATAATGATATACGTTGTAGTGTAATACTCTATAACGTTATACGATATAACGTAATAGTGTATAACGTTATACGATATAACGTAATACTATATAACGCTATACTTTATATCTTATATCGTAATACTATATAACGTTACACGTTATAACTTAATACTATATAACGTTACACGTTATAACGTAATACTATATAATGTTACACGTTATAACGTAATACTATATAATGTTACACGTTATAACGTAATACTATATAACGTTAGACGTCATAACGTAATACAATATAACGTTACACGTTATAACGTAATACTATATAACGTTACACGTTATACCGTAATACTACATAACATCATACGTTATAGTGTAATACTATATAACGTTACACGTTGCGGCGTAATACTATATAACGGTATACGTTATAACGTAATACTATATAACGTTATACGATATAACGTAACACTATGTAACATCATACGTTATAATGTAATACTATACAACGTGATACGTTATATGTTATAACGGAATACTATATAACGATATACGTTGTGGCGTAATATTATATAACGTTACACGATATAACGTAACAATATATAACGTTATACGGTATAACGTAGTACTATATAACGTTATACGTTATATGTTATAACGAAATACTATATAGCGATATATGTTATAACGTAATACTATACGTCGTTATACGTTATATGTTATAACGTAATATTATGTAACTATATACGTTATAACGTAATACTATACAACGTGATACGTTATATGTTATAACGTAATACTATATATCGTTATACGATATAACGTAATACTATACAACGTTACACGTTATAACTTAATACTATATAACGATATATGTTGTAGCGTAATACTATATAACGTTACACGTTATATCGTAATACTATATAACGTTACACGTTATAACGTAATTCTATATAACGTTCTACGATATAACGTAATACTGTATAACGTTTTACGATATAACGTAATACTGTATAACGTTATACGTTATATGTTATAACGTTATATTATATAACGTTACACGTTATAACTTAATACTATATAACGATATACGTTGTGGCGTAGTACTATATAACGTTACACGATATAACGTAACAATATATAACGTTATACGGTATAACGTAGTACTATATAACGTTATACGTTATATGTTATAACGAAATACTATATAGCGATATATGTTATAACGTAATACTATACGTCGTTATACGTTATATGTTATAACGTAATATTATGTAACTATATACGTTATAACGTAATACTATACAACGTGATACGTTATATGTTATAACGTAATACTATATATCGTTATACGATATAACGTAATACTATACAACGTTACACGTTATAACTTAATACTATATAACGATATATGTTGTAGCGTAATACTATATAACGTTACACGTTATATCGTAATACTATATAACGTTACACGTTATAACGTAATTCTATATAACGTTATACGATATAACGTAATACTGTATAACGTTTTACGATATAACGTAATACTGTATAACGTTATACGTTATATGTTATAACGTAATATTATATAACGTTACACGTTATAACTTAATACTATATAACGATATACGTTGTGGCGTAGTACTATATAACGTTACACGATATAACGTAACAATATATAACGTTATACGGTATAACGTAGTACTATATAACGTGATACGTTATATGTTATAACGTAATACTATTTAACGTTATACGACATAACGTAATACTATATATCGTAATACGATATAACGTCATACTATATAACGTTACTCGATATAACGTAATACTATATAACGTTATAAGGTATAACGTAATACTATATAACGTTATACGATATAACGTAGAACTGTATAACGTTATTCGTTATATGTTATAACGTAATACTATATAACGTTATACGTTATATGTTATAACGTAATATTATAAAGCGATATACGTTATAACGTAATACTGTATAACATTATACGTTATATGCTGTAACGTAGTACTATATAACGTTACACGTTGTAACGTATTACTATATAACGTTACACGTTATATGTTATAACGTAATACAAAATAATGATATACGTTATACCGTAATACTATATATCATCATACGTTATAGTGTAATACTATATAACGTTACACGTTGTGGCGTAATACTATATAACGGTATACGTTATAGCGTAATACTGTATAACGTTACACGTTATAACGTAATACTATATAACGTTACACGTTATAACGTAATACTATATAACGTTACACGTTATAACGTAATACTATATAACGTTACACGTTATAACGTAATACTATATAACGTTACACGTTATACCGTAATACTATATATCATCATGCGTTATAGTGTAATACTATATAACGTTACACGTTGTGGCGTAATACTATATAACGGTATACGTTATAACGTAATACTATATAACGTTATACGTTATAACGTAATACTATATAACGTTATACTTTATATCTTATATCGTAATACTATATAACGTTATACGTTATATGTTATAACGTAATATTATAAAGCGATATACGTTATAACGTAATACTGTATAACATTATACGTTATATGCTGTAACGTAGTACTATATAACGTTACACGTTATTACGTAAGACTATATAACGTTATACGTTATATGTTATAACGTTACTACATAATGATATACGTTATAACGTAATACTATACAACGTGATACGTTATATGTTATAACGGAATACTATATAACGATATACGTTGTGGCGTAATACTATATAACGTTATACTATATAACGTAATACGATATAACGTTATACGATATAACGTAGAACTGTATAACGTTATACGTTATATGTTATAACGGAATACTATATAACGATATGCGTTGTGGCGTAATACTATATAACGTTACACGATATAACGTAATAATATATAACGTTATACGGTATAACGTAGTACTATTTAACGTTATACGTTATATGTTATAACGAAATACTATATAGCGATATATGTTATAACGTAATACTATACATCGTTATACGTTATATGTTATAACGTAATATTATATAACTATATACGTTATAACGTAATACTATATAACGTTATACGTTATACGATATAACGTAATACTAATACGTTACACGTTATGACTTAATACTATATAACGTTATACGTCATAACGTAATACTATACAACGTTATACGTCATAACGTAATACTATATAACGTTATACGATATAGCGTAATACTGTATAACGTTACACGTTATAACGTAATACTGTATAACGTTACACGTTATAACGTAATACTATATAACGTTACACATTATAACGTAATACTATATAACGTTACACGTTATAACGTAATACTATATAACGTTACACGTTATAACTTAGTACTATATAACGTTACACGTTTTAACGTAATACTATATAACGTTACACGTTATACCGTAATACTATATATCATCATACGTTATAGTGTAATACTATATAACGTTACACGTTGTGGCGTAATACTATATAACGGTATACGTTATAACGTAATACTATATAACGTTATACGATATAACGTAATACTATATAACACCATACGTTATAACGTGATACTATATAACGTTATACACTATACGTTATAACTTAATACTATATAACGTCATACGTTATATGTTATAAGGTAATACTATATAAGGATATACGTTATAACGTAATACTATATAACGTTATACTTTATACCTTATATCGTAATACTATATAACGTTACACGTTATAACTTAATACTATATAGCGTTACACGTTATAACGCAATACTACATAATGTTACACGTTATAACGTAATACTATATAACGTTAGACGTCATAACGTAATACTATATAACGTTACACGTTTTAACGTAATACTATATAACGTTACACGTTATACCGTAATACTATATAACATCATACGTTATAGTGTAATACTATATAACGTTACACGTTGTGGCGTAATACTATATAACGGTATACGTTATAACGTAATACTATAAAACGTTATACGTTATAACGTAATACTATATAACGTTATACGTTATAACGTAATACTATATAACGTTATACTTTATATCTTATATCGTAATACTATATAACGTTACACGTTATAACTTAATACTATATAACGTTACACGTTATAACGTAATACTATATAATGTTACACGTTATAACGTAATACTATATAACGTTAGACGTCATAACGTAATACTATATAACGTTACACGTTTTAACGTAATACTATATAACGTTACACGTTATACCGTAATACTATATAACATCATACGTTATAGTGTAATACTATATAACGTTACACGTTGTGGCGTAATACTATATAACGGTATACGTAATAACGTAATACTATATAACGTTACACGGTATAACGTAGTACTATATAGCGTTATACGTTATATGTTATAACGAAATACTATATAGCGATATATGTTATAACGTAATACTATACATCGTTATACGTTATATGTTATAACGTAATACTATATAACGTTATACGTTATATGTTAGAACGGAATACTATATAATGATATATGTTATAGCGTAATGCTATATAACGTTACACGTTATAACGTAATACTATATAACGTTATACGTTGTAGCGTAATACTATATAACGTTACACGTTGTAACGTAATACTATATAACGTTACACGTTATATGTTAGAACGTAATACTAAATAATGATATACGTTATAACGTAATACTATACAACGTGATACGTTATATGTTATAACGTAATACTATATATCGTTATACGATATAACGTAATACTATATAACGTTACACGTTATGACTTAATACTATATAACGTTATACGTCATAACGTAATACTATATAACGTTATACGATATTGCGTAATACAGTATAACGTTACACGTTATAACGTAATACTATATATCGTAATACGATATAACGTCATACTATATAACGTTACTCGATATAACGTAATACTATATAACGTTATAAGGTATAACGTAATACTATATAACGTTATACGATATAACGTAGAACTGTATAACGTTATTCGTTATATGTTATAACGTAATACTATATAACGTTATACGTTATATGTTATAACGTAATATTATAAAGCGATATACGTTATAACGTAATACTGTATAACATTATACGTTATATGTTGTAACGTAGTACTATACAACGTTACACGTTATTACGTAAGACTATATAACGTTATACGTTATATGTTATAACGTTACTACATAATGATATACGTTATAACGTAATACTATACAACGTGATACGTTATATGTTATAACGGAATACTATATAACGATATACGTTGTGGCGTAATACTATATAACGTTATACGATATAACGTAATACGATATAACGTTATACGATATAACGTTATACGATATAACGTAGAACTGTATAACGTTATACGTTATATGTTATAACGGAATACTATATAACGATATGCGTTGTGGCGTAATACTATATAACGTTACACGATATAACGTAATAATATATAACGTTATACGGTATAACGTAGTACTATTTAACGTTATACGTTATATGTTATAACGAAATACTATATAGCGATATATGTTATAACGTAATACTATACATCGTTATACGTTATATGTTATAACGTAATATTATATAACTATATACGTTATAACGTAATACTATATAACGTTATACGTTATACGATATAACGTAATACTATATAACGTTACACGTTATGACTTAATACTATATAACGTTATACGTCATAACGTAATACTATACAACGTTATACGTCATAACGTAATACTATATAACGTTATACGATATAGCGTAATATTGTATAACGTTACACGTCATAACGTAATACTATATAACGTTACACATTATAACGTAATACTATATAACGTTAACGTTATAACGTAATATTATATAACGTTACACGTTATAACTTAGTACTATATAACGTTACACGTTTTAACGTAATACTATATAACGTTACACGTTATACCGTAATACTATATATCATCATACGTTATAGTGTAATACTATATAACGTTACACGTTGTGGCGTAATACTATATAACGGTATACGTTATAACGTAATACTATATAACGTTATACGATATAACGTAATACTATATAACACCATACGTTATAACGTGATACTATATAACGTTATACACTATACGTTATAACTTAATACTATATAACGTCATACGTTATATGTTATAAGGTAATACTATATAAGGATATACGTTATAACGTAATACTATATAACGTTATACTTTATACCTTATATCGTAATACTATATAACGTTACACGTTATAACTTAATACTATATAGCGTTACACGTTATAACGTAATACTACATAATGTTACACGTTATAACGTAATACTATATAACGTTAGACGTCATAACGTAATACTATATAACGTTACACGTTTTAACGTAATACTATATAACGTTACACGTTATACCGTAATACTATATAACATCATACGTTATAGTGTAATACTATATAACGTTACACGTTGTGGCGTAATACTATATAACGGTATACGTTATAACGTAATACTATAAAACGTTATACGTTATAACGTAATACTATATAACGTTATACGTTATAACGTAATACTATATAACGTTATACTTTATATCTTGTATCGTAATACTATATAGCGTTACACGTTATAACTTAATACTATATAACGTTACACGTTATAACGTAATACTATATAATGTTACACGTTATAACGTAATACTATATAACGTTAGACGTCATAACGTAATACTATATAACGTTACACGTTTTAACGTAATACTATATAACGTTACACGTTATACCGTAATACTATATAACATCATACGTTATAGTGTAATACTATATAACGTTACACGTTGTGGCGTAATACTATATAACGGTATACGTTATAACGTAATACTATACAACGTTATACTTTATATCTTATATCGTAATACTATATAACGTTACACGATATAACTTAATACTATATAAAGTTACACGTTATAACGTAATACTATATAATGTTACACGTTATAACGTAATACTATATAACGTTAGACGTCATAACGTAATACTATATAACGTTACACGTTATGACTTAATACTATATAACGTTATAGGTCATAACGTAATACTATATAACGTTATACGATATAGCGTAATACTGTATAACGTTAGACGTTATAACGTAATACTATATAACGTTACACGTTATAACGTAATACCATATAACGTTACACGTTATAACTTAATACTATATAACGTTATATGTTATAACATAATATTATATAGCGATATACGTTGTAGCGTAATACCATATCGCGTTATATGTTGCAACATAATATTATATAATGATATACGTTGTAGTGTAATACTCTATAACGTTATACGATATAACGTAATAGTGTATAACGTTATACGATATAACGTAACACTATATAACGCTATACTTTATATCTTATATCGTAAGACTATATAACGTTGCACGTTATAACTTAATACTATATAACGTTACACGTTATAACGTAATACTATATAATGTTACACGTTACAGCGTAATACTATATAACGTTAGACGTCATAACGTAATACTATATAACGTTACACGTTATACCGTAATACTATATAACATCATACGTTATAGTGTAATACTATATAACGTTACACGTTGTGGCGTAATACTATATAACGGTATACGTTATAACGTAATACTATAAAACGTTATACGTTATAACGTAATACTATATAACGTTATACGTTATAACGTAATACTATATAACGTTATACTTTATATCTTGTATCGTAATACTATATAACGTTACACGTTATAACTTAATACTATATAACGTTACACGTTATAACGTAATACTATATAATGTTACACGTTATAACGTAATACTATATAACGTTAGACGTCATAACGTAATACTATATAACGTTACACGTTTTAACGTAATACTATATAACGTTACACGTTATACCGTAATACTATATAACATCATACGTTATAGTGTAATACTATATAACGTTACACGTTGTGGCGTAATACTATATAACGGTATACGTTATAACGTAATACTATACAACGTTATACTTTATATCTTATATCGTAATACTATATAACGTTACACGATATAACTTAATACTATATAAAGTTACACGTTATAACGTAATACTATATAATGTTACACGTTATAACGTAATACTATATAACGTTAGACGTCATAACGTAATACTATATAACGTTACACGTTATGACTTAATACTATATAACGTTATACGTCATAACGTAATACTATATAACGTTATACGATATAGCGTAATACTGTATAACGTTAGACGTTATAACGTAATACTATATAACGTTACGCGTTATAACGTAATACCATATAACGTTACACGTTATAACTTAATACTATATAACGTTATATGTTATAACATAATATTATATAGCGATATACGTTGTAGCGTAATACCATATCGCGTTATATGTTGCAACATAATATTATATAATGATATACGTTGTAGTGTAATACTCTATAACGTTATACGATATAACGTAATAGTGTATAACGTTATACGATATAACGTAACACTATATAACGCTATACTTTATATCTTATATCGTAAGACTATATAACGTTGCACGTTATAACTTAATACTATATAACGTTACACGTTATAACGTAATACTATATAATGTTACACGTTACAGCGTAATACTATATAACGTTAGACGTCATAACGTAATACTATATAACGTTACACGTTATACCGTAATACTATATAACATCATACGTTATAGTGTAATACTATATAACGTTACACGTTGTGGCGTAATACTATATAACGGTATACGTTATAACGTAATACTATATAACGTTACACGGTATAACGTAGTACTATATAGCGTTATACGTTATATGTTATAACGAAATACTATATAGCGATATATGTTATAACGTAATACTATACATCGTTATACGTTATATGTTATAACGTAATACTATATAACGTTATACGTTATATGTTAGAACGGAATACTATATAATGATATATGTTATAGCGTAATACTATATAACGTTACACGTTATAACGTAATACTATATAACGTTATACGTTGTAACGTAATACTATATAACGTTACACGTTGTAACGTAATACTATATAACGTTACACGTTATTTGTTAGAACGTAATACTAAAAAATGATATACGTTATAACGTAATACTATACAACGTGATACGTTATATGTTATAACGTAATACTATATATCGTTATACGATATAACGTAATACTATATAACGTTACACTTTATGACTTAATACTATATAACGTTATACGTCATAACGTAATACTATATAACGTTATACGATATTGCGTAATACTGTATAACGTTACACGTTATAACGTAATACTATATAACGTTACACGTTATAACGTACTACTATATAACGTTATACGACATAACGTAGAACTGTATAACGTTATACGTTATAACGTAATACTGTATAATGTTATACGTTATATGTTATAACGTATTACTACATAATGATATACGTTATAACGGAATACTATACAACGTGATACGTTGTATGTTATAACGGAATACTATACAATGTGATGCGTTATATGTTATAACGGAATACTATAGAACGTGGTACGTTATATGTTATAACGGAATACTATATAACGATATACGTTGTGGCGTAATACTATATAACGTTATACGTCATAACGTAATACTATATAACGTTACACGTTTTAACGTAAAACTATACAACGTTACACGTTATACCGTAATACTATATAACATCATACGTTATAGTGTGATACTATATAACGTTACACGTTGTGGCGTAATTCTATATAACGTTATATGTTATAACATAATATTATATAACGATATACGTTGTAGCGTAATACTATATAACGTACTACGATATAACGTAGCAATGTATAACGTTATACGTTATATGTAATAACGTAGAACTGTACAACGTTATACGTTATATGTTATAACGTAATACTAAATAATGATATACGTTATAACGTAATACTATACAACGTGATACGTTATATGTTATAACGGAATACTATATAACGATATACGTTGTGGCGGAATACTATATAACGTTACAGGATATAACGTAATAATATATAACGTTATACGGTATAACGTAGTACTATATAACGTTATACGTTATATGTTATAACGAAATACTATATAGCGATATATGCTATAACGTAATACTACACGTCGTTATACGTTATATGTTATAACGTAATATTATGTAACTATATACGTTATAACGTAATACTATATAACGTTATACGTTATATGTTAGAACGGAATACTATATAATGATATATGGTATAGCGTAATACTATATAACGTTACACGTTATAACGTAATACTATATAACGTACTACGATATAACGTAGCAATGTATAACGTTATACGTTATATGTAATAACGTAGAACTGTACAACATTATACGTTATATGTAATAACGTAATACTATATAACGTTATACGTTATATGTTATAACGTAATACTATATAACGATATATGTTATAACGTAATACTATACAACGTTATACGTTATATGTTATACCGTAATACTAAATAATGATATACGTTATAACGTAATACTATACAACGTGATACGTTATATGTTATAACGGAATACTATATAACGATATACGTTGTGGCGTAATACTATATAACGTTACACGATATAACGTAACAATATATAACGTTATACGGTATAACGTAGTACTATATAACGTTATACGTTATATGTTATAACGAAATATTATGTAACTATATACGTTATAACGTAATACTATACAACGTGATACGTTATATGTTATAACGTAATACTATATATCGTTATACGATATAACGTAATACTATACAACGTTACACGTTATAACTTAATACTATATAACGATATATGTTGTAGCGTAATACTATATAACGTTACACGTTATATCGTAATACTATATGACGTCATACGTTATGTGTTATAACGTAATACTATATAACGTTACACGATATAACTTAATACTATATAACGATATATGTTATAGCGTAATACTATATAACGTTACACGTTATAACGTAATAGTATATAACGTTACACATTATAACGTAATACTATATAACGTTACACGTTATAACGTAATTCTATATAACGTTATACGATATAACGTAATACTGTATAACGTTTTACGATATAACGTAATACTGTATAACGTTATACGTTATATGTTATAACGTAATACTATATAACGTTACACGTTATAACTTAATACTATATAACGATATACGTTGTGGCGTAGTACTATATAACGTTACACGATATAACGTAACAATATATAACGTTATACGGTATAACGTAGTACTATATAACGTTATACGTTATATGTTATAACGAAATACTATATAGCGATATATGTTATAACGTAATACTATACGTCGTTATACGTTATATGTTATAACGTAATATTATGTAACTATATACGTTATAACGTAATACTATACAACGTGATACGTTATATGTTATAACGTAATACTATATATCGTTATACGATATAACGTAATACTATACAACGTTACACGTTATAACTTAATACTATATAACGATATATGTTGTAGCGTAATACTATATAGCGATATACGATATAACGTAATACTATTTAACGTTATACGACATAACGTAATACTATATATCGTAATACGATATAACGTCATACTATATAACGTTACTCGATATAACGTAATACTATATAACGTTATAAGGTATAACGTAATACTATATAACGTTATACGATATAACGTAGAACTGTATAACGTTATTCGTTATATGTTATAACGTAATACTACATAACGTTATACGTTATATGTTATAACGTAATATTATAAAGCGATATACGTTATAACGTAATACTGTATAACATTATACGTTATATGCTGTAACGTAGTACTATATAACGTTACACGTTATTACGTAAGACTATATAACGTTATACGTTATATGTTATAACGTTACTACATAATGATATACGTTATAACGTAATACTATACAACGTGATACGTTATATGTTATAACGGAATACTATATAACGATATACGTTGTGGCGTAATACTATATAGCGTTATACGATATAACGTAATACGATATAACGTTATACGATATAACGTAGAACTGTATAACGTTATACGTTATATGTTATAACGGAATACTATATAACGATATGCGTTGTGGCGTAATACTATATAACGTTACACGATATAACGTAATAATATATAACGTTATACGGTATAACGTAGTACTATTTAACGTTATACGTTATATGTTATAACGAAATACTATATAGCGATATATGTTATAACGTAATACTATATAACGTTATACGTTATACGATATAACGTAATACTATATATCGTTACACGTTATGACTTAATACTATATAACGTTATACGTCATAACGTAATACTATACAACGTTATACGTCATAACGTAATACTATATAACGTTATACGATATAGCGTAATACTGTATAACGTTATACGTTATAACGTAATACTATATAACGTTACACATTATAACGTAATACTATATAACGTTACACGTTATAACGTAATACTATATAACGTTACACGTTATAACTTAGTACTATATAACGTTACACGTTTTAACGTAATACTATATAACGTTACACGTTATACCGTAATACTATATATCATCATACGTTATAGTGTAATACTATATAACGTTACACGTTGTGGCGTAATACTATATAACGGTATACGTTATAACGTAATACTATATAACGTTATACGATATAACGTAATACTATATAACACCATACGTTATAACGTGATACTATATAACGTTATACACTATACGTTATAACTTAATACTATATAACGTCATACGTTATATGTTATAAGGTAATACTATATAAGGATATACGTTATAACGTAATACTATATAACGTTATACTTTATACCTTATATCGTAATACTATATAACGTTACACGTTTTAACGTAATACTATATAACGTTACACGTTATACCGTAATACTATATAACATCATACATTATAGTGTAATACTATATAACGTTACACGTTGTGGCGTAATACTATATAACGGTATACGTTATAACGTAATACTACACAACGTTATACTTTATATCTTATATCGTAATACTATATAACGTTACACGATATAACTTAATACTATATAAAGTTACACGTTATAACGTAATACTATATAATGTTACACGTTATAACGTAATACTATATAACGTTAGACGTCATAACATAATACTATATAACGTTACACGTTATGACTTAATACTATATAACGTTATAGGTCATAACGTAATACTATATAACGTTATACGATATAGCGTAATACTGTATAACGTTAGACGTTATAACGTAATACTATATAACGTTACACGTTATAACGTAATACCATATAACGTTACACGTTATAACTTAATACTATATAACGTTATATGTTATAACATAATATTATATAGCGATATACGTTGTAGCGTAATACCATATCGCGTTATATGTTGCAACATAATATTATATAATGATATACGTTGTAGTGTAATACTCTATAACGTTATACGATATAACGTAATAGTGTATAACGTTATACGATATAACGTAACACTATATAACGCTATACTTTATATCTTATATCGTAAGACTATATAACGTTGCACGTTATAACTTAATACTATATAACGTTACACGTTATAACGTAATACTATATAATGTTACACGTTACAGCGTAATACTATATAACGTTAGACGTCATAACGTAATACTATATAACGTTACACGTTATAACGTAATACTATATAACGTTACACGTTATAACGTAATACTATATAACGTTACACGTTATAACGTAATACTATATAATGTTACACGTTATAACGTAATACTATATAACGTTATACGTCATAACGTAATACTATATAACGTTATACGATATAGCGTAATACTGTATAACGTTACACGTTACAACGTAATACTATATAACGTTACACGTTATACCGTAATACTCTATAACATCATACGTTATAGTGTAATACTATATAACGTTACACGTTGTGGCGTAATACTATACAACGGTATACGTTATAACGTAATACTATATAACGCTATACGATAAAACGTAATACTATATAACATCATACGTTATAACGTGATACTATATAACGTTATACACTATACGTTATAACTTAATACTGTATAACGTCATACGTTATATGTTATAAGGTAATACTATATAAGGATATACGTTATACCGTAATACTATATAACATCATACGTTATAGTGTAATACTATTTAACGTTACACGTTGTGGCGTAATACTATATAACGGTATACGTTGTAACGTAATACTATATAACGTTATACGATATAACGTAATACTATATAACATCATACGTTATAACGTGATACTATATAATGTTATACACTGTACGTTATAACTTAATACTATATAACGTCATACGTTATATGTTATAAGGTAATACTAAATAATGATATACGTTACTACGCAATATTATATAACGTTACACGTTATAACGTAATACTATATAACGTTACACGTTATAACGTAATACTATATAACGTTACACGTTATAACGTAATACTATATAACGTTACACGTTATAACGTAATACTATATAACGTTACACGTTATAACGTAATACTATACAACGTTACACGTTATAACTTAATACTATATAACGATATATGTTGTAGCGTAATAGTATATAACGTTACTCGTTATATCGTAATACTATATAACGTTACACGTTATAACGTAATAGTATATAACGTTACACATTATAACGTAATACTATATAACGTTACACGTTATGACGTAATTCTATATAACGTTATATGTTATAACATAATATTATATAACGATATACGTTATAGCATAATATTATATAATGATATACGTTGTAGCGTAATACTATATAACGTTATTCGTTATAACGTAATACTATATAACGTTATACGATATAACGTAATACTATATAACACCATACGTTATAACGTGATACTATATAACGTTATACACTATACGTTATAACTTAATACTATATAACGTTATACTTTATATCTTATATCGTAATACTATATAACGTTACACGTTATAACTTAATACTATATAACGTTACACGTTATAACGTAATACTATACAACGTTATACGTCATAACGTAATACTATACAACGTTACACGTTATAACTTAATACTATATAACGATATATGTTGTAGCGTAATAGTATATAACGTTACTCGTTATATCGTAATACTATATAACGTTACACGTTATAACGTAATACTATATAACGTTATACGTTATACGATATAACGTAATACTATATATCGTTACACGTTATGACTTAATACTATATAACGTTATACGTCATAACGTAATACTATACAACGTTATACGTCATAACGTAATACTATACAACGTTACACGTTATAACTTAATACTATATAATGATATATGTTGTAGCGTAATAGTATATAACGTTACTCGTTATATCGTAATACTATATAACGTTACACGTTATAACGTAATACTATATAACGTTACACGTTATACCGTAATACTATATATCATCATACGTTATAGTGTAATACTATATAACGTTACACGTTGTGGCGTAATACTATATAACGGTATACGTTATAACGTAATACTATATAACGTTATACGATATAACGTAATACTATATAACACCATACGTTATAACGTGATACTATATAACGTTATACACTATACGTTATAACTTAATACTATATAACGTCATACGTTATATGTTATAAGGTAATACTATATAAGGATATACGTTATAACGTAATACTATATAACGTTATACTTTATACCTTATATCGTAATACTATATAACGTTACACGTTATAACTTAATACTATATAGCGTTACACGTTATAACGTAATACTACATAATGTTACACGTTATAACGTAATACTATATAACGTTAGACGTCATAACGTAATACTATATAACGTTACACGTTTTAACGTAATACTATATAACGTTACACGTTATACCGTAATACTATATAACATCATACGTTATAGTGTAATACTATATAACGTTACACGTTGTGGCGTAATACTATATAACGGTATACGTTATAACGTAATACTATAAAACGTTATACGTTATAACGTAATACTATATAACGTTATACGTTATAACGTAATACTATATAACGTTATACTTTATATCTTATATCGTAATACTATATAACGTTACACGTTATAACTTAATACTATATAACGTTACACGTTATAACGTAATACTATATAATGTTACACGTTATAACGTAATACTATATAACGTTAGACGTCATAACGTAATACTATATAACGTTACACGTTTTAACGTAATACTATATAACGTTACACGTTATACCGTAATACTATATAACATCATACGTTATAGTGTAATACTATATAACGTTACACGTTGTGGCGTAATACTATATAACGGTATACGTTATAACGTAATACTATATAACGTTACACGGTATAACGTAGTACTATATAGCGTTATACGTTATATGTTATAACGAAATACTATATAGCGATATATGTTATAACGTAATACTATACATCGTTATACGTTATATGTTATAACGTAATACTATATAACGTTATACGTTATATGTTAGAACGGAATACTATATAATGATATATGTTATAGCGTAATGCTATATAACGTTACACATTATAACGTAATACTATATAACGTTATACGTTGTAGCGTAATACTATATAACGTTACACGTTGTAACGTAATACTATATAACGTTACACGTTATATGTTAGAACGTAATACTAAATAATGATATACGTTATAACGTAATACTATACAACGTGATACGTTATATGTTATAACGCAATACTATATATCGTTATACGATATAACGTAATACTATATAACGTTACACGTTATGACTTAATACTATATAACGTTATACGTCATAACGTAATACTATATAACGTTATACGATATTGCGTAATACAGTATAACGTTACACGTTATAACGTAATACTATATATCGTAATACGATATAACGTCATACTATATAACGTTACTCGATATAACGTAATACTATATAACGTTATAAGGTATAACGTAATACTATATAACGTTATACGATATAACGTAGAACTGTATAACGTTATTCGTTATATGTTATAACGTAATACTATATAACGTTATACGTTATATGTTATAACGTAATATTATAAAGCGATATACGTTATAACGTAATACTGTATAACATTATACGTTATATGTTGTAACGTAGTACTATATAACGTTACACGTTATTACGTAAGACTATATAACGTTATACGTTATATGTTATAACGTTACTACATAATGATATACGTTATAACGTAATACTATACAACGTGATACGTTATATGTTATAACGGAATACTATATAACGATATACGTTGTGGCGTAATACTATATAACGTTATACGATATAACGTAATACGATATAACGTTATACGATATAACGTAGAACTGTATAACGTTATACGTTATATGTTATAACGGAATACTATATAACGATATGCGTTGTGGCGTAATACTATATAACGTTACACGATATAACGTAATAATATATAACGTTATACGGTATAACGTAGTACTATTTAACGTTATACGTTATATGTTATAACGAAATACTATATAGCGATATATGTTATAACGTAATACTATACATCGTTATACGTTATATGTTATAACGTAATATTATATAACTATATACGTTATAACGTAATACTATATAACGTTATACGTTATACGATATAACGTAATACTATATAACGTTACACGTTATGACTTAATACTATATAACGTTATACGTCATAACGTAATACTATACAACGTTATACGTCATAACGTAATACTATATAACGTTATACGATATAGCGTAATATTGTATAACGTTACACGTTATAACGTAATACTATATAACGTTACACATTATAACGTAATACTATATAACGTTAACGTTATAACGTAATATTATATAACGTTACACGTTATAACTTAGTACTATATAACGTTACACGTTTTAACGTAATACTATATAACGTTACACGTTATACCGTAATACTATATATCATCATACGTTATAGTGTAATACTATATAACGTTACACGTTGTGGCGTAATACTATATAACGGTATACGTTATAACGTATTACTATATAACGTTATACGATATAACGTAATACTATATAACACCATACGTTATAACGTGATTCTATATAACGTTATACACTATACGTTATAACTTAATACTATATAACGTCATACGTTATATGTTATAAGGTAATACTATATAAGGATATACGTTATAACGTAATACTATATAACGTTATACTTTATACCTTATATCGTAATACTATATAACGTTACACGTTATAACTTAATACTATATAGCGTTACACGTTATAACGTAATACTACATAATGTTACACGTTATAACGTAATACTATATAACGTTAGACGTCACAACGTAATACTATATAACGTTACACGTTTTAACGTAATACTATATAACGTTACACGTTATACCGTAATACTATATAACATCATACGTTATAGTGTAATACTATATAACGTTACACGTTGTGGCGTAATACTATATAACGGTATACGTTATAACGTAATACTATAAAACGTTATACGTTATAACGTAATACTATATAACGTTATACGTTATAACGTAATACTATATAACGTTATACTTTATATCTTGTATCGTAATACTATATAACGTTACACGTTATAACTTAATACTATATAACGTTACACGTTATAACGTAATACTATATAATGTTACACGTTATAACGTAATACTATATAACGTTAGACGTCATAACGTAATACTATATAACGTTACACGTTTTAACGTAATACTATATAACGTTACACGTTATACCGTAATACTATATAACATCATACGTTATAGTGTAATACTATATAACGTTACACGTTGTGGCGTAATACTATATAACGGTATACGTTATAACGTAATACTATACAACGTTATACTTTATATCTTATATCGTAATACTATATAACGTTACACGATATAACTTAATACTATATAAAGTTAAACGTTATAACGTAATACTATATAATGTTACACGTTATAACGTAATACTATATAACGTTAGACGTCATAACGTAATACTATATAACGTTACACGTTATGACTTAATACTATATAACGTTATACGTCATAACGTAATACTATATAACGTTATACGATATAGCGTAATACTGTATAACGTTAGACGTTATAACGTAATACTATATAACGTTACACGTTATAACGTAATACTATATAATGTTACACGTTATACCGTAATACTATATAACATCATACGTTATAGTGTAATACTATATAACGTTACACGTTGTGGCGTAATACTATATAACGGTATACGTTATAACGTAATACTATATAACGTTACACGGTATAACGTAGTACTATATAGCGTTATACATTATATGTTATAACGAAATACTATATAGCGATATATGTTATAACGTAATACTATACATCGTTATACGTTATATGTTATAACGTAACACTATATAACGTTATACGTTATATGTTAGAACGGAATACTATATAATGATATATGTTATAGCGTAATACTATATAACGTTACACGTTATAACGTAATACTATATAACGTTATACGTTGTAACGTAATACTATATAACGTTACACGTTGTAACGTAATACTATATAACGTTACACGTTATTTGTTAGAACGTAATACTAAATAATGATATACGTTATAACGTAATACTATACAACGTGATACGTTATATGTTATAACGTAATACTATATATCGTTATACGATATAACGTAATACTATATAACGTTACACTTTATGACTTAATACTATATAACGTTATACGTCATAACGTAATACTATATAACGTTATACGATATTGCGTAATACTGTATAACGTTACACGTTATAACGTAATACTATATAACGTTACACGTTATAACGTACTACTATATAACGTTATACGATATAACGTAGAACTGTATAACGTTATACGTTATAACGTAATACTGTATAATGTTATACGTTATATGTTATAACGTAATACTACATAATGATATACGTTATAACGGAATACTATACAACGTGATACGTTGTATGTTATAACGGAATACTATACAATGTGATGCGTTATATGTTATAACGGAATACTATTGAACGTGGTACGTTATATGTTATAACGGAATACTATATAACGATATACGTTGTGGCGTAATACTATATAACGTTATACGTCATAACGTAATACTATATAACGTTACACGTTTTAACGTAAAACTATACAACGTTACACGTTATACCGTAATACTATATAACATCATACGTTATAGTGTGATACTATATAACGTTTCACGTTGTGGCGTAATTCTATATAACGTTATATGTTATAACATAATATTATATAACGATATACGTTGTAGCGTAATACTATATAACGTACTACGATATAACGTAGCAATGTATAACGTTATACGTTATATGTAATAACGTAGAACTGTACAACGTTATACGTTATATGTTATAACGTAATACTAAATAATGATATACGTTATAACGTAATACTATACAACGTGATACGTTATATGTTATAACGGAATACTATATAACGATATACGTTGTGGCGTAATACTATATAACGTTACAGGATATAACGTAATAATATATAACGTTATACGGTATAACGTAGTACTATATAACGTTATACGTTATATGTTATAAAGAAATACTATATAGCGATATATGTTATAACGTAATACTACATGTCGTTATACGTTATATGTTATAACGTAATATTATGTAACTATATACGTTATAATGTAATACTATATAACGTTATACGTTATATGTTAGAACGGAATACTATATAATGATATATGTTATAGCGTAATACTATATAACGTTACACGTTATAACGTAATACTATATAACGTACTACGATATAACGTAGCAATGTATAACGTTATACGTTATATGTAATAACGTAGAACTGTACAACATTATACGTTATATGTAATAACGTAATACTATATAACGTTATACGTTATATGTTATAACGTAATACTATATAACGATATATGTTATAACGTAATACTATACAACGTTATACGTTATATGTTATACCGTAATACTAAATAATGATATACGTTATAACGTAATACTATACAACGTGATACGTTATATGTTATAACGGAATACTATATAACGATATACGTTGTGGCGTAATACTATATAACGTTACACGATATAACGTAACAATATATAACGTTATACGGTATAACGTAGTACTATATGACGTTATACGTTATATGTTATAACGAAATACTATATAGCGATATATGTTATAACGTAATACTATACGTCGTTATACGTTATATGTTATAACGTAATATTATGTAACTATATACGTTATAACGTAATACTATACAACGTGATACGTTATATGTTATAACGTAATACTATATATCGTTATACGATATAACGTAATACTATACAACGTTACACGTTATAACTTAATACTATATAACGATATATGTTGTAGCGTAATACTATATAACGTTACACGTTATATCGTAATACTATATGACGTCATACGTTATGTGTTATAACGTAATACTATATAACGTTACACGTTATAACTTAATACTATATAACGATATATGTTATAGCGTAATACTATATAACGTTACACGTTATAACGTAATAGTATATAACGTTACACATTATAACGTAATACTATATAACGTTACACGTTATAACGTAATTCTATATAACGTTATACGATATAACGTAATACTGTATAACGTTTTACGATATAACGTAATACTGTATAACGTTATACGTTATATGTTATAACGTAATACTATATAACGTTACACGTTATAACTTAATACTATATAACGATATACGTTGTGGCGTAGTACTATATAACGTTACACGATATAACGTAACAATATATAACGTTATACGGTATAACGTAGTACTATATAACGTTATTCGTTACACGTTATTACGTAATACTATATAACGTTATACGTTACATGTTATAACGTAATACTACATAATGATATACGTTATAACGTAATACTATGCAACGTGATACGTTATATGCTATAACGGAATACTATATAACGATATACGTTGAGGCGTAATACTATATAACGTTATATGTCATAACGTAATACTATATAACGTTATACGCTATAACGTAATACTGTATAACGTTATACTTTATATATTATAACGTAATACTATATAACGATATATGTTATAACGTAATACTATACAACGTTATACGTCGTAACGTAATACTCTATATCGTTATATGATATAACGTCATACCATATAACGTTACACGATATAACGTAATACTATATAACGTTATATGGTATAACGTAATACTATATATCGTTATACGGTATAACGTAATACTATATATCGTTATACGGTATAACGTAATACTATATAACGTTATACGTTATATGTTACAACGTAATACTATATAAAGATATACGTTATAATGTAATTCTATATAACGATATACGTTATAACGTATTACCATATAACGTTATACGATATAACGTAATACTGTATAACGTTATACTTTATATATTATAACGTAATACTATATAACGATAAATGTTATAACGTAATACTATACAACGTTATACGTCATAACGTAATACTCTATATCGTTATACGATATAACGTCATACTATATAACGTTACACGATATATCGTAATACTATATAACGTTATATGGTATAACGTAATACTATATATCGTTATATGGTATAACGTAATACTATATAACGTTATACGTTATATGTTACAACGTAATACTATATAACGATATACGTTATAATGTAATACTATACAACGATATACGTTATAACGTATTACTCTATAACTTTACACGTTATAACTAAATACTATGTAACGATATACGTTAGAACGTAATACTATATAACGTTACACGTTATAATGTAATACTATGTAACGTTGCACGTTATAACGTAATACTATATAACGTTATACGTTATAACGTAATACTATATAACGATATACGTTATAACGTATTACTATATAACTTTACACGTTATAACTAAATACTATGTAACGATATACGTTAGAACGTAATACTATATAACGTTACACGTTATAATGTAATACTATGTAACGTTGCACGTTATAACGTAATACTATATAACGTTAGATGTCATAACGTAATACTATATAACGTTACACGTTATAACTTAATACTATATAACGTTACACGTTATAACGTAATACTATATAATGTTGCACGTTATAACGTAATACTATATAACGTTAGACGTCATAACGTAATACTATATAACGTTACACGTTATAACGTAAAACTATATAACGTTACTCGATATAACGTAATACTATATAGCGTTATATGGTATAACGTAATATTATAAAGCGATATACGTTATAACGTAATACTGTATAACGTTATACGTTATATGTTGTAACGTAGTACTATATAACGTTACACGTTATTACGTAAGACTATATAACGTTATACGTTATATGTTATAACGTAATACTACATAATGATATACGTTATAACGTAATACTATACAACGTGATACGTTATATGTTATAACGGAATACTATATAACGATATACGTTGTGGCGTAATACTATATAAAGTTATATGTCATAACGTAATACTATATAACGTTATACGATATAACGTAATACTGTATAACGTTATACTTTATATATTATAACGTAAAACTATATAACGATATATGTTACAACGTAATACTATACAACGTTATACGTCGAAACGTAATACTCTATATCGTTATGCGATATAACGTCATAATATATAACGTTACACGACATAACGTAATACTATATAACGTTATATGGTATAACGTAATACTATATAACGTTATATGGTATAACGTAATACTATATATCGTTATACGGTATAACGTAATACTATATATCGTTATACGGTATAACGTAATACTATATAACGTTATACGTCATAACGTAATACTATATAACGTTATACGATATAACGTAATACTATATAACGTTACACGTTATACCGTAATACTATATAACATCATACGTTATAGTGTAATACTATATAACGTTACACGTTGTGGCGTAATACTATATAACGGTATACGTTATAACGTAATACTATATAACGTTATACGATATAACGTAATACTGTATAGCGTTATACGTTATATGTTATGACGTTATACTAAATAATGATATACGTTACTACGCAATATTATATAACGTTACACGTTATAACGTAATACTATATAACGTTACACGTTATAACGTAATTCTATATAACGTTACACGTTATAACGTAATACTATACAACGTTACACGTTATAACTTAATACTATATAACGATATATGTTATAGCGTAATACTATATAACGTTACACGTTATAACGTAATAGTATATAACGTTACACATTATAACGTAATACTATATAACGTTACACGTTATAACGTAATTCTATATAACGTTACACGTTATAACGTAATACTATACAACGTTACACGTTATAACTTAATACTATATAACGATATATGTTGTAGCGTAATACTATATACCGTTACACTTTATATCGTAATACTATATAACGTCATACGTTATGTGTTATAACGTAATACTATATAACGTTACACGTTATAACTTAATACTATATAACGATATATGTTATAGCGTAATACTATATAACGTTACACGTTATAACGTAATAGTATATAACGTTACACATTATAACGTAATACTATATAACGTTACACGTTATAACGTAATTCTATATAACGCTATATGTTATAACATAATATTATATAACGATATACGTTATAGCATAATATTATATAACGATATACGCTGTAGCGTAATACTATATAACGTTATTCGTTATTACGTAATACTATAGAACGATGTACGTTACATGTTATAACGTAATGCTATATAACAATATATGTTATAGCGTAATACTGTATAACGTTATACGTTATAACGTAATACTATATAACGTTACACGTTATAACGTAACACTATATAACGTTTGACGTCATAACGTAATACTATATAACGTTACACGTTATAACGTAAAACTATATAACGTTACACGTTATAACGTAATACTATATAACGTTACACGTTATACCGTAGTACTATATACCGTTACACGTTATACCGTAATATTATATAACGTTATACGATATAACGTAATACTGTATAACGTTTTACGATATAACGTAATACTGTATAACGTTATACGTTATATGTTATAACGTAATACTATATAACGTTTGACGTCATAACGTAATACTATATAACGTTACACGTTATAACGTAAAACTATATAACGTTACACGTTATAACGTAATACTATATAACGTTACACGTTATACCGTAGTACTATATACCGTTACACGTTATACCGTAATATTATATAACGTTATACGATATAACGTAATACTGTATAACGTTTTACGATATAACGTAATACTGTATAACGTTATACGTTATATGTTATAACGTAATACTACATAATGATATACGTTATAACGTAATACTATACAACGTTATAAGGTATAACGTAATACTGTATAACGTTATACTTTATATATTATAACGTAATACTATATAACGATATATGTTATAACGTAATACTATACAACGTTATACGTCGTAACGTAATACTCTATATCGTTATACGATATAACGTCATACTATATAACGTTACACGATATAACGTAATACTATATAACGTTATATGGTATAACGTAATACTATATATCGTTATACGGTATAACGTAATACTATATAACGTTATACGTTATATGTTTCAACGTAACACTATATAAAGATATACGTTATAATGTAATTCTATATAACGATATACGTTATAATGTAATACTATACAACGTGATACGTTATATGTTATAACGTAATACTATATTGCGATACACGTTGTAAAGTAATACTATTTAACGTTATACGTCATAGCGTCATACTATATAACGATACACGTTGCAGCGTAATACTATTTAACGTAATACGTCATAACGTAATACTATATAACGTTATACGTCATAACGTAATACTATATAACGTTGTACGTTATAACGTAATACTATATAACGTTATACGTTATAACGTAATACTATATAACGATATACGTCATAACGTATTACTATATAACTTTACACGTTATAACTTAATACTATGTAACGATATACGTTAGAACGTAATACTATATAACGTTACACGTTATAATGTAATACTATGTAACGTTATACGTCATAACGTAATACTATATAACGTTATACGTCATAACGTAATACTATATAACGTTATACGTCATAACGTAATACTATATAACGTTATACGTCTTAACGTAATACTACATAACGTTATACGTCATAACGTAATACTATATAACGTTATACGTCATAACGTAATACTGTATAACGTTATACGATATAACGTAGAACTGTATAACGCTATACGTTATATGTAATAACCTAGAACTGTATAACGTTATACGTTATATGTAATAACGTAATACTATATAACGTTATACGTTATATGTAATAACGTAGAACTGTATAACGTTATACGTTATAACGTAATACTGTATAATGTTATACGTTATATGTTATAACGTAATACTACATAATGATATACGTTATAACGGAATACTATACAACGTGATACGTTATATGCTATAACGGAATACTATATAACGGTATACGTTGAGGCGTAATACTATATAACGTTATATGTCATAACGTAATACTATATAACGTTATACGCTATAACGTAATACTGTATAACGCTATACTTTATATATTATAACGTAATACTATATAACGATATATGTTATAACGTAATACTATACAACGTTATACGTCGTAACGTAATACTCTATATCGTTATACGGTATAACGTAATACTATATATAGTTATACGGTATAACGTAATACTATATAACGTTATACGTTATATGTTACAACGTAATACTATATAAAGATATACGTTATAATGTAATTCTATATAACGATATACGTTATAACGTATTACCATATAACGTTATACGATATAACGTAATACTGTATAACGTTATACTTTATATATTATAACGTAATACTATATAACGATAAATGTTATAACGTAATACTATACAACGTTATACGTCATAACGTAATACTCTATATCGTTATACGATATAACGTCATACTATATAACGTTACACGATATATCGTAATACTATATAACGTTATATGGTATAACGTAATACTATATATCGTTATATGTTATAACGTAATACTATATAACGTTTGACGTCATAACGTAATACTATATAACGTTACACGTTATAACGTAAAACTATATAACGTTACACGTTATAACGTAATACTATATAACGTTACACGTTATACCGTAGTACTATATACCGTTACACGTTATACCGTAATATTATATAACGTTATACGATATAACGTAATACTGTATAACGTTTTACGATATAACGTAATACTGTATAACGTTATACGTTATATGTTATAACGTAATACTACATAATGATATACGTTATAACGTAATACTATACAACGTTATAAGGTATAACGTAATACTGTATAACGTTATACTTTATATATTATAACGTAATACTATATAACGATATATGTTATAACGTAATACTATACAACGTTATACGTCGTAACGTAATACTCTATATCGTTATACGATATAACGTCATACTATATAACGTTACACGATATAACGTAATACTATATAACGTTATATGGTATAACGTAATACTATATATCGTTATACGGTATAACGTAATACTATATAACGTTATACGTTATATGTTTCAACGTAACACTATATAAAGATATACGTTATAATGTAATTCTATATAACGATATACGTTATAATGTAATACTATACAACGTGATACGTTATATGTTATAACGTAATACTATATTGCGATACACGTTGTAAAGTAATACTATTTAACGTTATACGTCATAGCGTCATACTATATAACGATACACGTTGCAGCGTAATACTATTTAACGTAATACGTCATAACGTAATACTATATAACGTTATACGTCATAACGTAATACTATATAACGTTGTACGTTATAACGTAATACTATATAACGTTATACGTTATAACGTAATACTATATAACGATATACGTCATAACGTATTACTATATAACTTTACACGTTATAACTTAATACTATGTAACGATATACGTTAGAACGTAATACTATATAACGTTACACGTTATAATGTAATACTATGTAACGTTATACGTCATAACGTAATACTATATAACGTTATACGTCATAACGTAATACTATATAACGTTATACGTCATAACGTAATACTATATAACGTTATACGTCTTAACGTAATACTACATAACGTTATACGTCATAACGTAATACTATATAACGTTATACGTCATAACGTAATACTGTATAACGTTATACGATATAACGTAGAACTGTATAACGCTATACGTTATATGTAATAACCTAGAACTGTATAACGTTATACGTTATATGTAATAACGTAATACTATATAACGTTATACGTTATATGTAATAACGTAGAACTGTATAACGTTATACGTTATAACGTAATACTGTATAATGTTATACGTTATATGTTATAACGTAATACTACATAATGATATACGTTATAACGGAATACTATACAACGTGATACGTTATATGCTATACCGGAATACTATATAACGATATACGTTGAGGCGTAATACTATATAACGTTATATGTCATAACGTAATACTATATAACGTTATACGCTATAACGTAATACTGTATAACGTTATACTTTATATATTATAACGTAATACTATATAACGATATATGTTATAACGTAATACTATACAACGTTATACGTCGTAACGTAATACTCTATATCGTTATATGATATAACGTCATACTATATAACGTTACACGATATAACGTAATACTATATAACGTTATATGGTATAACGTAATACTATATATCGTTATACGGTATAACGTAATACTATATATAGTTATACGGTATAACGTAATACTATATAACGTTATACGTTATATGTTACAACGTAATACTATATAAAGATATACGTTATAATGTAATTCTATATAACGATATACGTTATAACGTATTACCATATAACGTTATACGATATAACGTAATACTGTATAACGTTATACTTTATATATTATAACGTAATACTATATAACGATAAATGTTATAACGTAATACTATACAACGTTATACGTCATAACGTAATACTCTATATCGTTATACGATATAACGTCATACTATATAACGTTACACGATATATCGTAATACTATATAACGTTATATGGTATAACGTAATACTATATATCGTTATATGGTATAACGTAATACTATATAACGTTATACGTTATATGTTACAACGTAATACTACATAATGATATACGTTATAACGTAATACTATACAACGTTATAAGGTATAACGTAATACTGTATAACGTTATACTTTATATATTATAACGTAATACTATATAACGATATATGTTATAACGTAATACTATACAACGTTATACGTCGTAACGTAATACTCTATATCGTTATACGATATAACGTCATACTATATAACGTTACACGATATAACGTAATACTATATAACGTTATATGGTATAACGTAATACTATATATCGTTATACGGTATAACGTAATACTATATAACGTTATACGTTATATGTTTCAACGTAACACTATATAAAGATATACGTTATAATGTAATTCTATATAACGATATACGTTATAATGTAATACTATACAACGTGATACGTTATATGTTATAACGTAATACTATATTGCGATACACGTTGTAAAGTAATACTATTTAACGTTATACGTCATAGCGTCATACTATATAACGATACACGTTGCAGCGTAATACTATTTAACGTAATACGTCATAACGTAATACTATATAACGTTATACGTCATAACGTAATACTATATAACGTTGTACGTTATAACGTAATACTATATAACGTTATACGTTATAACGTAATACTATATAACGATATACGTCATAACGTATTACTATATAACTTTACACGTTATAACTTAATACTATGTAACGATATACGTTAGAACGTAATACTATATAACGTTACACGTTATAATGTAATACTATGTAACGTTATACGTCATTACGTAATACTATATAACGTTATACGTCATAACGTAATACTATATAACGTTATACGTCATAACGTAATACTATATAACGTTATACGTCATAACGTAATACTACATAACGTTATACGTCATAACGTAATACTATATAACGTTATACGTCATAACGTAATACTGTATAACGTTATACGATATAACGTAGAACTGTATAACGCTATACGTTATATGTAATAACCTAGAACTGTATAACGTGATACGTTATATGTTAGAACGGAATACTATATAACGATATAGGATGTGGCGTAATACTATATAACGTTACACGATATAACGTAATACTATATAACGTTATATGGTATAACGTAATACTATATAACGTTATATGGTATAACGTAATACTATATAACGTTATACGTTATATGTTACAACGTAATACTATATAACGATATACGTTATAATGTAATACTATACAACGATATACGTTATAACGTATTACTCTATAACTTTACACGTTATAACTAAATACTATGTAACGATATACGTTAGAACGTAATACTATATAACGTTACACGTTATAATGTAATACTATGTAACGTTGCACGTTATAACGTAATACTATATAACGTTATACGTTATAACGTAATACTATATAACGATATACGTTATAACGTATTACTATATAACTTTACACGTTATAACTAAATACTATGTAACGATATACGTTAGAACGTAATACTATATAACGTTACACGTTATAACGTAATACTATATAACGTTAGATGTCATAACGTAATACTATATAACGTTACACGTTATAACTTAATACTATATAACGTTACACGTTATAACGTAATACTATATAATGTTGCACGTTATAACGTAATACTATATAACGTTAGACGTCATAACGTAATACTATATAACGTTACACGTTATAACGTAAAACTATATAACGTTACTCGATATAACGTAATACTATATAGCGTTATATGGTATAACGTAATATTATAAAGCGATATACGTTATAACGTAATACTGTATAACGTTATACGTTATATGTTGTAACGTAGTACTATATAACGTTACACGTTATTACGTAAGACTATATAACGTTATACGTTATATGTTATAACGTAATACTACATAATGATATACGTTATAACGTAATACTATACAACGTGATACGTTATATGTTATAACGGAATACTATATAACGATATACGTTGTGGCGTAATACTATATAAAGTTATATGTCATAACGTAATACTATATAACGTTATACGATATAACGTAATACTGTATAACGTTATACTTTATATATTATAACGTAAAACTATATAACGATATATGTTACAACGTAATACTATACAACGTTATACGTCGAAACGTAATACTCTATATCGTTATGCGATATAACGTCATAATATATAACGTTACACGACATAACGTAATACTATATAACGTTATATGGTATAACGTAATACTATATAACGTTATATGGTATAACGTAATACTATATATCGTTATACGGTATAACGTAATACTATATATCGTTATACGGTATAACGTAATACTATATAACGTTATACGTCATAACGTAATACTATATAACGTTATACGATATAACGTAATACTATATAACGTTACACGTTATACCGTAATACTATATAACATCATACGTTATAGTGTAATACTATATAACGTTACACGTTGTGGCGTAATACTATATAACGGTATACGTTATAACGTAATACTATATAACGTTATACGATATAACGTAATACTGTATAGCGTTATACGTTATATGTTATGACGTTATACCAAATAATGATATACGTTACTACGCAATATTATATAACGTTACACGTTATAACGTAATACTATATAACGTTACACGTTATAACGTAATTCTATATAACGTTACACGTTATAACGTAATACTATACAACGTTACACGTTATAACTTAATACTATATAACGATATATGTTATAGCGTAATACTATATAACGTTACACGTTATAACGTAATAGTATATAACGTTACACATTATAACGTAATACTATATAACGTTACACGTTATAACGTAATTCTATATAACGTTACACGTTATAACGTAATACTATACAACGTTACACGTTATAACTTAATACTATATAACGATATATGTTGTAGCGTAATACTATATACCGTTACACTTTATATCGTAATACTATATAACGTCATACGTTATGTGTTATAACGTAATACTATATAACGTTACACGTTATAACTTAATACTATATAACGATATATGTTATAGCGTAATACTATATAACGTTACACGTTATAACGTAATAGTATATAACGTTACACATTATAACGTAATACTATATAACGTTACACGTTATAACGTAATTCTATATAACGCTATATGTTATAACATAATATTATATAACGATATACGTTATAGCATAATATTATATAACGATATACGCTGTAGCGTAATACTATATAACGTTATTCGTTATTACGTAATACTATAGAACGATGTACGTTACATGTTATAACGTAATGCTATATAACAATATATGTTATAGCGTAATACTGTATAACGTTATACGTTATAACGTAATACTATATAACGTTACACGTTATAACGTAACACTATATAACGTTTGACGTCATAACGTAATACTATATAACGTTACACGTTATAACGTAAAACTATATAACGTTACACGTTATAACGTAATACTATATAACGTTACACGTTATACCGTAGTACTATATACCGTTACACGTTATACCATAATATTATATAACGTTATACGATATAACGTAATACTGTATAACGTTTTACGATATAACGTAATACTGTATAACGTTATACGTTATATGTTATAACGTAATACTATATAACGTTTGACGTCATAACGTAATACTATATAACGTTACACGTTATAACGTAAAACTATATAACGTTACACGTTATAACGTAATACTATATAACGTTACACGTTATACCGTAGTACTATATACCGTTACACGTTATACCGTAATATTATATAACGTTATACGATATAACGTAATACTGTATAACGTTTTACGATATAACGTAATACTGTATAACGTTATACGTTATATGTTATAACGTAATACTACATAATGATATACGTTATAACGTAATACTATACAACGTTATAAGGTATAACGTAATACTGTATAACGTTATACTTTATATATTATAACGTAATACTATATAACGATATATGTTATAACGTAATACTATACAACGTTATACGTCGTAACGTAATACTCTATATCGTTATACGATATAACGTCATACTATATAACGTTACACGATATAACGTAATACTATATAACGTTATATGGTATAACGTAATACTATATATCGTTATACGGTATAACGTAATACTATATAACGTTATACGTTATATGTTTCAACGTAACACTATATAAAGATATACGTTATAATGTAATTCTATATAACGATATACGTTATAATGTAATACTATACAACGTGATACGTTATATGTTATAACGTAATACTATATTGCGATACACGTTGTAAAGTAATACTATTTAACGTTATACGTCATAGCGTCATACTATATAACGATACACGTTGCAGCGTAATACTATTTAACGTAATACGTCATAACGTAATACTATATAACGTTATACGTCATAACGTAATACTATATAACGTTGTACGTTATAACGTAATACTATATAACGTTATACGTTATAACGTAATACTATATAACGATATACGTCATAACGTATTACTATATAACTTTACACGTTATAACTTAATACTATGTAACGATATACGTTAGAACGTAATACTATATAACGTTACACGTTATAATGTAATACTATGTAACGTTATACGTCATAACGTAATACTATATAACGTTATACGTCATAACGTAATACTATATAACGTTATACGTCATAACGTAATACTATATAACGTTATACGTCTTAACGTAATACTACATAACGTTATACGTCATAACGTAATACTATATAACGTTATACGTCATAACGTAATACTGTATAACGTTATACGATATAACGTAGAACTGTATAACGCTATACGTTATATGTAATAACCTAGAACTGTATAACGTTATACGTTATATGTAATAACGTAATACTATATAACGTTATACGTTATATGTAATAACGTAGAACTGTATAACGTTATACGTTATAACGTAATACTGTATAATGTTATACGTTATATGTTATAACGTAATACTACATAATGATATACGTTATAACGGAATACTATACAACGTGATACGTTATATGCTATACCGGAATACTATATAACGATATACGTTGAGGCGTAATACTATATAACGTTATATGTCATAACGTAATACTATATAACGTTATACGCTATAACGTAATACTGTATAACGTTATACTTTATATATTATAACGTAATACTATATAACGATATATGTTATAACGTAATACTATACAACGTTATACGTCGTAACGTAATACTCTATATCGTTATATGATATAACGTCATACTATATAACGTTACACGATATAACGTAATACTATATAACGTTATATGGTATAACGTAATACTATATATCGTTATACGGTATAACGTAATACTATATATAGTTATACGGTATAACGTAATACTATATAACGTTATACGTTATATGTTACAACGTAATACTATATAAAGGTATACGTTATAATGTAATTCTATATAACGATATACGTTATAACGTATTACCATATAACGTTATACGATATAACGTAATACTGTATAACGTTATACTTTATATATTATAACGTAATACTATATAACGATAAATGTTATAACGTAATACTATACAACGTTATACGTCATAACGTAATACTCTATATCGTTATACGATATAACGTCATACTATATAACGTTACACGATATATCGTAATACTATATAACGTTATATGGTATAACGTAATACTATATATCGTTATATGGTATAACGTAATACTATATAACGTTATACGTTATATGTTACAACGTAATACTACATAATGATATACGTTATAACGTAATACTATACAACGTTATAAGGTATAACGTAATACTGTATAACGTTATACTTTATATATTATAACGTAATACTATATAACGATATATGTTATAACGTAATACTATACAACGTTATACGTCGTAACGTAATACTCTATATCGTTATACGATATAACGTCATACTATATAACGTTACACGATATAACGTAATACTATATAACGTTATATGGTATAACGTAATACTATATATCGTTATACGGTATAACGTAATACTATATAACGTTATACGTTATATGTTTCAACGTAACACTATATAAGGATATACGTTATAATGTAATTCTATATAACGATATACGTTATAATGTAATACTATACAACGTGATACGTTATATGTTATAACGTAATACTATATTGCGATACACGTTGTAAAGTAATACTATTTAACGTTATACGTCATAGCGTCATACTATATAACGATACACGTTGCAGCGTAATACTATTTAACGTAATACGTCATAACGTAATACTATATAACGTTATACGTCATAACGTAATACTATATAACGTTGTACGTTATAACGTAATACTATATAACGTTATACGTTATAACGTAATACTATATAACGATATACGTCATAACGTATTACTATATAACTTTACACGTTATAACTTAATACTATGTAACGATATACGTTAGAACGTAATACTATATAACGTTACACGTTATAATGTAATACTATGTAACGTTATACGTCATTACGTAATACTATATAACGTTATACGTCATAACGTAATACTATATAACGTTATACGTCATAACGTAATACTATATAACGTTATACGTCATAACGTAATACTACATAACGTTATACGTCATAACGTAATACTATATAACGTTATACGTCATAACGTAATACTGTATAACGTTATACGATATAACGTAGAACTGTATAACGCTATACGTTATATGTAATAACCTAGAACTGTATAACGTGATACGTTATATGTTAGAACGGAATACTATATAACGATATAGGATGTGGCGTAATACTATATAACGTTACACGATATAACGTAATAATATATAACGTTATACGGTATAACGTAGTACTATATAACGTTATACGCTATATGTTATAACGAAATACTATATAGCGATATATGTTATAACGTAATACTATACATCGTTATACGTTATATGTTATAACGTAATATTATATAACTATATACGTTATAACGTAATACTATACATCGTTATACGCTATATGTTATAACGAAATACTATATAGCGATATATGTTATAACGTAATACTATACATCGTTATACGTTATATGTTATAACGTAATACCATATAACATTAGACGTTGTAACGTAATACTATATAACGTTACACGTTGTAACGTAATACTATATAACGTTACACGTTGTAACGTAATACTATATAACGTTACACGTTGTAACGTAATACTATATAACGTTACACGTTTTAACGTAATACTATATAACGATATATGTTGTAGCGTAATACTATATAACGTTACACGTTATAACGTAATACTATATAACGTTACACGTTGTGGCGTAATACTATATAACGGTATACGTTATAACTTAATACTATATAACGTTATACGATATAACGTAATACTATACAACATCATACGTTATGCACCATACGTTATAACTTAATACTATATAACGTCATACGTTATATGTTATATGGTTATACTATATAAGGATATACGTTATTACGTAATACTATATAACGTTATACGATATAACGTAATACTGTATAGCGTTATACGTTATATGTTATAACGTTATACTAAATAATGATATACGTTACTACGCAATATTATATAACGATATACGTTGTAGCGTAATACAATATAACGTTATTCGTTATAACGTAATACTATATAACGTTACACGTTATAACTTAATACTATATAACGGTATATGTTATAACATAATATTATATAGCGATATACGTTGTGGCGTAATACCATATCTCGTTATATGTTACAACATAATATTATATAATGATATACGTTGTAGTGTAATACTCTATAACGTTATACGATATAACCTAATAGTGTATAACGTTATACGATATAACGTAATAGTGTATAACGTTATACGATATAACGTAATAGTGTATAACGTTATACGATATAACGTAATACTATATAACGTTATACTTTATATCTTATATCGTAATACTATATAACGCTAAACGTTATAACTTAATACTATATAACGTTACACGTTATAACGTAATACTATATAACGTTAGACGTCATAAGGTAATACTATATAACGTTACACGTTATAGTGAAATACTATATATCGTTACACGTTGTGGCGTAATACTATATAACAGTATACGTTATAACGTAATACTATGTAACGTTATACGATATAACGTAATACTATATAACTTCATACGTTATAACGTGATACTATATAACGTTATACACTATACGTTATAACTTAATACTATATAACGTCACACATTATATGTTACAAGGTAATACTATATAAGGATATACGTTATAACGTAGTACTATATAACGTTATACGATATAACGTAATACTGTATAGCGTTATACGTTATATGTTATAACGTTATACAAAATAATGATATACGTTACTACGCAATACTATATAACTTTACACGTTATGACGTAATACTATATAACGTTACACGCTATAACTTAATACTATATAACGATATACGTTGTAGCGTAATACTATTTAACGTTATGCGTCATGACGTAAGACTATATGTAACGTTATACATTATAACGTAATACTATATAACGTTATACGTTATAACGTAATACTATAAAACGATATACGTTGTGGCGTAACACTATATAACGTTATATGTCATAACGTAATACTATATAACGTTATACGATATAACGTAATACAGTATAACGTTATTCGTTACATGTCATAACGTAATACTATTTAACGATATACGATATAACGTATTACAGTATAACGTTATACGTTATATGTCATAAAGTAATACTATTTCACGTTATACGATATAACGTAATACTGTATAACGTTAATCGTTATATGTTATAACGTAATACTATATAACGATATACGATATAACGTAATACTATTTAACGTTATACGTCATAACGTAATACTATATATCGTAATACGATATAACGTCATACTATATAACGTTACACGATATAACGTAATACTATATAACGTTATACGGTATAACGTAATACTATATAACGTTATACGATATAACGTAGAGCTGTATAACGTTATACGTTATATGTTATAACGTAATACTATATAATGATATACGTTATAACGTAATACTATATAACGTTACACGTTGTAACGTAATACTATATAACATCATACGTTATAACGTGATACTATATAACGTTATACACTATACGATAACACTTAATACTATATAACGTCATACGTTATATGTTATAAGGTAATACTATATAAGGATATACGTTATAACGTAATACTATACAACGTTACACGTTATAACTTAATACTATATAACTATATATGTTGTAGCGTAATACTATATAACGTTACACGTTGTAACGTAATACTATATAACGTTTCACGTTGTAACGTAATACTATATAACGTTACACGTTGTAACGTAATACTATATAACGTTACACGTTGTAACGTAATACTATATAACGCTACACGTTGTAACGTAATACTATATAACGTTACACGTTGTAACGTAATATTATATAATGTTATTCGTTATAACGTAATACTATAGAACGATATACGTTACATGTTATAACGTAATGCTATATAACGATATATGTTATATCGCAATACTGTACAACATTATACGGTATAACGTAATACTATATAACGTTATACGATGTAACGTAGAGCTGTATAACGTTATACGTTATATGTTATAACGTAATACTATATAACGTTATACGTTATAGCGTAATACTATATAACGTTACACGTTATATCTTATAACGTAATACTGAATAATGATATACGTTATAACGGAATACTATATAACGATATACGTTGTGGCGTAATACTATATAACGTTATACGTCATAACGTAATACTATATAACGTTATACGATATAACGTAATACTGTATAACGTTATACTTTATATATTGTTACGTAACACTATATAACGATATATGTTATAACGTAATACTATACAACGTTATACGTTATATCTTATAACGTAATACTGAATAATGATATACGTTATAACGTAATACTATGTAACGTTATACGTTATATGTTATAGCGTAATACTATATAACGTTACACGTTATAGCGTAATACTATATAACGTTACACGTTATAACGTAATACTATATAACATCATACGTTATAAAGTAATACTATATAACGTTATACACTATACGTTATAACGTAATACAATATAACGTTGTACGTCATAACGTAATACTATATATCGTTATACGATATAACGTAATACTGTATAACGTTATACGTTATATATTATAACTTAATACTATATAGCGTTATATGTCATAACATAATATTATATAACGATATACGTTGTACCGTAATACTATATAACGTTATACGTTATAACGTAATACTATATAAGGATATACGTTGTGGCGTAATACTATATAACGTTATACGTCATAACGTAATACTATATAACGTTACACGATATAACGTAATACTATGTAACGTTACACGTTATAAGTTAATACTATATAACGTTATATGTCATAACATAATATTATATAAGGACATTCGTTGTAGCGTAATACTATATAACGTCATACGTTATAACCGAATACTATATAACGTTATACGTCATAACGTAACAATATATAACGACATATGTTGTGACGTAATACTATATAACGTTATACATCATAAGGTAATACTATATAACGTTTTACGATATAACGTAATACTGTATTACGTTACACGGTATAACGGAATACTGCATGACGTTACACGTTATAACGTAATACTATATAACGTTACACGTTATAACGTAATACTACGTAACGTTACACGTTATAACGTAATACTACATAACGTTACACGTTATAACGTAATACTATATAACGTTACACGTTATAACGTAATACTATATAACGTTACACGTTATAAGTTAGTACTATATAACGTTATATGTCATAACATAATATTATATAAGGATAAGCGTTGTAGCGTAATACTATATATCGTCATACGTTATCACCTAATACTATATAACGTTATACGTTATATGTTATTACGTGATACTATATGACAGTATACGTTGTGGCGTAATACTATATAACGTTATATGTCATAATATAATATCATATAACGATATACGTTGTAGCTTAATACTATATAACGTGATGCGTTATAACGTAATACAATATAACGTTATACGTCATAATGTAATACTATATAACGATATACGTTGTGGCGTAATACTATATAACGTTATACGTCATAACGTAATACTATATAACGTTATACGATATAACGAAATACTGCATAACGTTATACGGTATAACGTGATACTGTATAACGTTATACGTTATATGTTATAACGTAACAGAATATAACGTTATACGTCATAAAGTAGTACTATATAACGATATACTTTGTGGCGTAATACTATATAACGTTATACGTCATAACGTAATACTATATAACGTTATACGATATAACGTAAATCTGTATAACGTTATACGGTATAACGTAATACTGTATAACGATATACGTTATAACGTTATACTATTTAACGTTATACGATATAACGTAATACTGTATAACGTTATATGTTATAACATAGTATTTAATGACGATATACATTGTGGCGTAATACTATATATCGTTAAACGTTATAACGTAATACTATATAACGTTAAACGATATAACGTAATACTGTATAACGTTATACGTTATATGTTATAACGTAATACTGTATAACGATATACGTTATATGTTATAACGTAATACTATATAGCGATATACGTTGTAGCGTAATACTATATAACGTTATACGTTATAACTTAATACTATATAACGTTATACGTTATTTTTTATAACGTAATACAATATAACGTTACACGTTATAACCTAATACTATGTAACGTTATATGTTATAACGTAATATTATATAACGGTAAACGTTGTGGCGTAACACTATGTAACGTTATACGTTATAACGTAATACTACATAACGTTATACGTTATATGTTATAACGTAATGCTATATAACGATGTACGTTATAACGTAATACTATATAACATCATACGTTATAAAGTAATACTATATAACGTTATACACTATACGTTATAACGTAATACTATATAACGTTATACATTACAACGTAATACTATATAACGTTATACGATATAACGTAAAACTATATAACGTTATACGATATAACGTAATACTGTATAACGTTATACGTTATATGTTATAACGTAATACTATATAGCGATATACGTTGTAGCGTAATACTATATAACGTTATACGTTATAACTTAATACTATATAACGTTATACGTTATATGTTATAACGTAATACTATATAACACTACACGTTATAACGTAATACAATATAACGTTATACGTCATAACGTAATACAATATGACGTTATACGTCATAACGTAATACTATATAACGATATACGTTGTGGCGTAATACTATATAACGTTATACGTTATATGTTATAACGTAATACTATATAACGTTATACGTTATAACGTAATACTATATAACGTTATACGTTATATGTTATAACGTAATACTATATAACGTCATACGTCATAACGTAATACTATATAACGTTATACGTCATAACGTAATACTATATAACAATATACGTTGTGGCGTAAACCTATATAACGTTATACGATATAACGTAATACTGTATAACGTTATACGTTATATGTTATAACGTAATACTATACAACGATATTCGTTGTAGCGTAATACTATATAACGTTATACGTTATAACGTAATACTATATAACGTTATACGTTATATGTTATAACGTAATACTACATAACGTTATACGATATAACGTAGTACTATATAACGTTATGCGATATAACGTTATACTATTTAACGTTATACGATATAACGTAACACTGTATAACGTTATATGTTATAACATAGCATTATATAACGATATACATTGTGGCGTGATACTATATATAGTTATACGTTATAACGTAATACTACATAACGTTAAATGTCATAACATAATACTATATAGCGTTACACGCCATAACGTAATACGATAAAACGTTACACATTATAACTTAATACTATATAACGTTATATGTTATAACATAATATTATATAACGGTATACGTTGTGGCGCAACACTGTGTAACGTTATACGTTATCACGTAATACTATATGACGTTACACGATATAATGTAATACTATATAACGTTACACGTTGTCAGTTAATACTATATAACGTTACACGTTATAAGTTAATACTATATAACGTTATATGTCATAACGTAATATTATATAACGATATGCGTTGTAGCGTAATACTATATAACGTTACACATTATAAGTTAACACTATATAACGTTATACGATATAACGTTATACTATTTAACGTTATACGATATAACGTAACACTGTATAACGTTATATGTTATAGCATAGCATTATATAACGATATACATTGTGGCGTGATACTATATATAGTTATACGTTATAACGTAATACTACATAACGTTAAATGTCATAACGTAATACAATATGACGTTATACGTCATAACGTAATACTATGTAACAATATACGTTGTGGCGTAAAACTATATAACGTTATACGATATAACGTAATACTGTATAACGTTATACGTTATATGTTATAACGTAATACTATATAACGATATACGTTGTAGCGTAATACTATATAACGTTATACGTTATAATGTAATTCTATATAACGATATACACTATACGTTATAACGTAATACTATATAACGCTACACGTTATAACGTAATACACTATAACGTTATACGTCATAACGTAATACAACATAACGTTATACGTCATAACGTAATACTATATAACGATATACGTTGTGGCGTAATACTATATAACGTTATACGTTATATGTTATAACGTAATACTATATAACGTTATACGTTATATGTTATAACGTAATACTATATAACGTTATACGTTATATGTTATAACGTAATACTATATAACGTTATACGTTATATGTTATAACGTAATACTATATAACGCTACACGTTATAACGTAATACAATCTAACGTTATACGTCATAACGTAATACTATATAACGATATACGTTGTGGTGTAATACTATATAACGATATACGTTATATGTTATAACGTAATACTATATAACGTTACACGTTATAACGTAGTACTATATAACGATATACGTTATAACGTTATACTATTTAACGTTATACGATATAACGTAATAATGTATAACGTTAAATGTTATAACATAATATTATATAACGGTAAACGTTGTGGCGTAACACTATGTAACGTTATACGTTATAACGTAATACTACATAACGTTATACGTTATATGTTATAACGTAATGCTATATAACGATGTACGTTATAACGTAATACTATATAACATCATACGTTATAAAGTAATACTATATAACTTTATACACTATACGTTATAACGTAATACTATATAACGTTATACATTACAACGTAATACTATATAACGTTATACGATATAACGTAAAACTATATAACGTTATACGATATAACGTAATACTGTATAACGCTATACGTTATATGTTATAACGTAATACTATATAACGATATACGTTGTAGCGCAAAACTATATAACGTTATACGTTATAACTTAATACTATATAACGTTATACGTTATATGTTATAACGTAATACTATATAACGATATACGTTGTAGCGTAATACTATATAACGTTATACGTTATAACGTAATACTATATAACGTTATACGTTATATATTATAACGTAATACTATATAACGTCATACGTCACAACGTAATACTATATAACGTTATACGTCATAACGTAATACTATATAACAATATACGTTGTGGCGTAAACCTATATAACGTTATACGATATAACGTAATACTGTATAACGTTATACGTTATATGTTATAACGTAATACTATACAACGATATTCGTTGTAGCGTAATACTATATAACGTTATACGTTATAACGTAATACTATATAACGTTATACGTTATATGTTATAACGTAATACTATATAACGTTACACGTTATAACGTAATACAATATAACGTTATACATCATAACGTAATACAATTTAACGTGTTACGTCATAACGTAATACTATATAACGATATACGTTGTGGCGTAATACTATATAACGTTATACGTTATAACGTAATACTACATAACGTTATACGATATAACGTAATACTATATAACGTTATGCGATATAACGTTATACTATTTAACGTTATACGATATAACGTAACACTGTATAACGTTATATGTTATAACATAGCATTATATAACGATATACATTGTGGCGTGATACTATATATAGTTATACGTTATAACGTAATACTGTATAACGTTATACGTTATATGTTATAACGTAATACTATATAACGATATACGTTGTAGCGTAATACTATATAACGTTATACGTTATAATGTAATTCTATATAACGATATACACTATACGTTATAACGTAATACTATATAACGCTACACGTTATAACGTAATACACTATAACGTTATACGTCATAACGTAATACAACATAACGTTATACGTCATAACGTAATACTATATAACGATATACGTTGTGGCGTAATACTATATAACGTTATACGTTATATGTTATAACGTAATACTATATAACGTTATACGTTATATGTTATAACGTAATACTATATAACGATATACGTTGTAGCGTAAAACTATATAACGTTATACGTTATAACTTAATACTATATAACGTTATACGTTATATGTTATAACGTAATACTATATAACGATATACGTTGTAGCGTAATACTATATAACGTTATACGTTATAACGTAATACTATATAACGTTATACGTTATATGTTATAACGTAATACTATATAACGTTATACGTTATATGTTATAACGTAATACTATATAACGTTACACGTTATAACGTAATACAATATAACGTTATACATCATAACGTAATACTATATAACGATATACGTTGTGGTGTAATACTATATAACGATATACGTTATATGTTATAACGTAATACTATATAACGTTACACGTTATAACGTAGTACTGTATAACGATATACGTTATAACGTTATACTATTTAACGTTATGCGATATAACGTAATACTGTATAACGTTAAATGTTATAACATAATATTATATAACGGTAAACGTTGTGGCGTAACACTATGTAACGTTATACGTTATAACGTAATACTACATAACGTTATACGTTATATGTTATAACGTAATGCTATATAACGATGTACGTTATAACGTAATACTATATAACATCATACGTTATAAAGTAATACTATATAACGTTATACACTATACGTTATAACGTAATACTATATAACGTTATACATTACAACGTAATACTATATAACGTTATACGATATAACGTAAAACTATATAACGTTATACGATATAACGTAATACTGTATAACGTTATACGTTATATGTTATAACGTAATACTATATAACGATATACGTTGTAGCGTAAAACTATATAACGTTATACGTTATAACTTAATACTATATAACGTTATACGTTATATGTTATAACGTAATACTATATAACGATATACGTTGTAGCGTAATACTATATAACGTTATACGTTATAACGTAATACTATATAACGTTATACGTTATATGTTATAACGTAATACTATATAACGTCATACGTCACAACGTAATACTATATAACGTTATACGTCATAACGTAATACTATATAACAATATACGTTGTGGCGTAAACCTATATAACGTTATACGATATAACGTAATACTGTATAACGTTATACGTTATATGTTATAACGTAATACTATACAACGATATTCGTTGTAGCGTAATACTATATAACGTTATACGTTATAACGTAATACTATATAACGTTATACGTTATATGTTATAACGTAATACTATATAACGTTACACGTTATAACGTAATACAATATAACGTTATACATCATAACGTAATACAATTTAACGTGTTACGTCATAACGTAATACTATATAACGATATACGTTGTGGCGTAATACTATATAACGTTATACGTTATAACGTAATACTACATAACGTTATACGATATAACGTAATACTATATAACGTTATGCGATATAACGTTATACTATTTAACGTTATACGATATAACGTAACACTGTATAACGTTATATGTTATAACATAGCATTATATAACGATATACATTGTGGCGTGATACTATATATAGTTATACGTTATAACGTAATACTACATAACGTTAAATGTCATAACATAATACTATATAGCGTTACACGCCATAACGTAATACGATAAAACGTTACACATTATAACTTAATACTATATAACGTTATATGTTATAACATAATATTATATAACGGTATACGTTGTGGCGCAACACTGTGTAACGTTATACGTTATCACGTAATACTATATGACGTTACACGATATAATGTAATACTATATAACGTTACACGTTATCAGTTAATACTATATAACGTTACACGTTATAAGTTAATACTATATAACGTTATATGTCATAACGTAATATTATAAAACGATATGCGTTGTAGCGTAATACTATATAACGTTACACATTTTAAGTTAACACTATATAACGTTATACGATATAACGTAATACTATATAACGATATACGTTATAACGTTATACTATTTAACGTTATACGATATAACGTAACACTGTATAACGTTATATGTTATAACATAGCATTATATAACGATATACATTGTGGCGTGATACTATATATAGTTATACGTTATAACGTAATACTACATAACGTTAAATGTCATAACATAATACTATATAGCGTTACACGTTATAACGTAATACGATAAAACGTTACACATTATAACTTAATACTATATAACGTTATATGTTATAACATAATATTATATAACGGTATACGTTGTGGCGCAACACTGTGTAACGTTATACGTTATCACGTAATACTACATAACGTTATACGTTATATGTTATAACGTAATGCTATATAACGATATACGATATAACGTAATACTATATAACGTTATATGGTATAACGTAATACTATATATCGTTACACGGTATAACGTAATACTATATAACGTTATACGTTATATGTTACAACGTAATAATATATATAACGATATACGTTATAATGTAATACTATACAACGTGATACGTTATATGTTATAACGTAATACTATATAGCGATACACGTTGTAGCGTAATGCTATTTAACGTTATACGTCATAACGTGATACTATATATCGATACACGTTGCAGCGTAATACTATTTAACGTAATACGTCATAACGTAAAACTATATAACGTTATACGTCATAACGTAATTCTATATAACGTTATACGATATATCGTAGAACTGTATGACGTTATACGTTATATGTTATAACGGAATACTATATAACGTTATACGTTATATGTTAAAACGTAATACTATAAAGCGATATACGTTATAACGTAATACTGTATAATGTTATACGTTATATGTTATAACGTAATACTAAATAATGATATACGTTATAACGGAATACTATACAACGTGATACGTTATATGTTATAACGGAATACTATACAACGTGATACGTTATATGTTATAACGTAATACTAAATAATGATATACGTTATAACGTAATACTACACAACGTGATACGTTATTTGTTAAAACGGAATACTATATAACGATATACGTTGTAGCGTAATACTATATAACGTTACACGATATAACGTAATAATATATAACGTTATACGGTATAACGTAGTACTATATAACGTTATACGTTATATGTTATAACGTAATACTAAATAATGATATACGTTATAACGTAATACTATACAACGTGATACGTTATATGTTATTACGTAATACTATATATCGTTGTACGATATTACGTCATACTATATAACGTTACACGATATAACGTAATACCATATAACGTTATATGGTATAACGTAATACTATATATCGTTACACGGTATAACGTAATACTATATAACGTTATACGTTATATGTTACAACGTAATAATATATATAACGATATACGTTATAATGTAACACTATACAACGTGATACGTTATATGTTAAAACGTAATACCATATAGCGATACACGTTGTAGCGTAATACTATTTAACGTTATACGTCATAACGTGATACTATATATCGATACACGTTGCAGCGTTATACTATTTAACGTAATACGTCATAACGTAATACTATATAACGTTATACATCATAACGTAATACTATATAACGTTATACATCATAACGTAATACTATATAACGTTATACATCACAACGTAATACTATATAACGTTATACATCATAACGTAATACTATATAACGTTATACGATATAACGTAACACTGTATAACGTTATATGTTATAACATAGCATTATATAACGATATACATTGTGGCGTGATACTATATATAGTTATACGTTATAACGTAATACTACATAACGTTAAATGTCATAACATAATACTATATAGCGTTACACGCCATAACGTAATACGATAAAACGTTACACATTATAACTTAATACTATATAACGTTATATGTTATAACATAATATTATATAACGGTATACGTTGTGGCGCAACACTGTGTAACGTTATACGTTATCACGTAATACTATATGACGTTACACGATATAATGTAATACTATATAACGTTACACGTTATCAGTTAATACTATATAACGTTACACGTTATCAGTTAATACTATATAACGTTATATGTCATAACGTAATATTATAAAACGATATGCGTTGTAGCGTAATACTATATAACGTTACACATTATAAGTTAACACTATATAACGTTATACGATATAACGTAATACTATATAACGATATACGTTATAACGTTATACTATTTAACGTTATACGATATAACGTAACACTGTATAACGTTATATGTTATAACATAGCATTATATAACGATATACATTGTGGCGTGATACTATATATAGTTATACGTTATAACGTAATACTACATAACGTTAAATGTCATAACATAATACTATATAGCGTTACACGTTATAACGTAATACGATAAAACGTTACACATTATAACTTAATACTATATAACGTTATATGTTATAACATAATATTATATAACGGTATACGTTGTGGCGCAACACTGTGTAACGTTATACGTTATCACGTAATACTACATAACGTTATACGTTATATGTTATAACGTAATGCTATATAACGATATACGTTATAACGTAATACTATATAACGTTATGTGTTATAACGTAATACTATATAACGTTACACGTTATGACTTAATACTATATATCGTTACACGTTATAATGTAATACTATATAACGTTATACGATATAACGTAATACTATATAACGTTATATGGTATAACGTAATACTATATATCGTTACACGGTATAACGTAATACTATATAACGTTATACGTTATATGTTACAACGTAATACTATAAAGCGATATACGTTATAACGTAATACTGTATAATGTTATACGTTATATGTTATAACGTAATACTAAATAATGATATACGTTATAACGGAATACTATACAACGTGATACGTTATATGTTATAACGGAATACTATACAACGTGATACGTTATATGTTATAACGTAATACTAAATAATGATATACGTTATAACGTAATACTACACAACGTGATACGTTATTTGTTAAAACGGAATACTATATAACGATATACGTTGTAGCGTAATACTATATAACGTTACACGATATAACGTAATAATATATAACGTTATACGGTATAACGTAGTACTATATAACGTTATACGTTATATGTTATAACGTAATACTAAATAATGATATACGTTATAACGTAATACTATACAACGTGATACGTTATATGTTATAACGTAATACTATATATCGTTGTACGATATTACGTCATACTATATAACGTTACACGATATAACGTAATACTATATAACGTTATATGGTATAACGTAATACTATATATCGTTACACGGTATAACGTAATACTATATAACGTTATACGTTATATGTTACAACGTAATAATATATATAACGATATACGTTATAATGTAACACTATACAACGTGATACGTTATATGTTATAACGTAATACCATATAGCGATACACGTTGTAGCGTAATACTATTTAACGTTATACGTCATAACGTGATACTATATATCGATACACGTTGCAGCGTTATACTATTTAACGTAATACGTCATAACGTAATACTATATAACGTTATACATCATAACGTAATACTATATAACGTTATACATCATAACGTAATACTATATAACGTTATACATCATAACGTAATACTATATAACGTTATACATCATAACGTAATACTATATAACGTTATACGATATAACGTAATACTGTATAACGTTATACGTTATATGTTATAACGTAATACTATACAACGATATTCGTTGTAGCGTAATACTATATAACGTTATACGTTATAACGTAATACTATATAACGTTATACGTTATATGTTATAACGTAATACTATATAACGTTACACGTTATAACGTAATACAATATAACGTTATACATCATAACGTAATACAATTTAACGTGTTACGTCATAACGTAATACTATATAACGATATACGTTGTGGCGTAATACTATATAACGTTATACGTTATAACGTAATACTACATAACGTTATACGATATAACGTAATACTATATAACGTTATGCGATATAACGTTATACTATTTAACGTTATACGATATAACGTAACACTGTATAACGTTATATGTTATAACATAGCATTATATAACGATATACATTGTGGCGTGATACTATATATAGTTATACGTTATAACGTAATACTACATAACGTTAAATGTCATAACATAATACTATATAGCGTTACACGCCATAACGTAATACGATAAAACGTTACACATTATAACTTAATACTATATAACGTTATATGTTATAACATAATATTATATAACGGTATACGTTGTGGCGCAACACTGTGTAACGTTATACGTTATCACATAATACTATATGACGTTACACGATATAATGTAATACTATATAACGTTACACGTTATAAGTTAATACTATATAACGTTATATGTCACAACGTAATATTATATAACGATATACGTTATAACGTTATACTATTTAACGTTATACGATATAACGTAACACTGTATAACGTTATATGTTATAACATAATATTATATAACGGTATACGTTGTGGCGCAACACTGTGTAACGTTATACGTTATCACGTAATACTACATAACGTTATACGTTATATGTTATAACGTAATGCTATATAACGATATACGTTATAACGTAATACTATATAACGTTATGTGTTATAACGTAATACTATATAACGTTACACGTTATGACTTAATACTATATATCGTTACACGTTATAATGTAATACTATATAACGTTATACGATATAACGTAATACTATATAACGTTATATGGTATAACGTAATACTATATATCGTTACACGGTATAACGTAATACTATATAACGTTATACGTTATATGTTACAACGTAATAATATATATAACGATATACGTTATAATGTAATACTATACAACGTGATACGTTATATGTTATAACGTAATACTATATAGCGATACACGTTGTAGCGTAATACTATTTAACGTTATACGTCATAACGTGATACTATATATCGATACACGTTGCAGCGTAATACTATTTAACGTAATACGTCATAACGTAAAACTATATAACGTTATACGTCATAACGTAATTCTATATAACGTTATACGATATATCGTAGAACTGTATGACGTTATACGTTATATGTTATAACGGAATACTATATAACGTTATACGTTATATGTTAAAACGTAATACTATAAAGCGATATACGTTATAACGTAATACTGTATAATGTTATACGTTATATGTTATAACGTAATACTAAATAATGATATACGTTATAACGGAATACTATACAACGTGATACGTTATATGTTATAACGGAATACTATACAACGTGATACGTTATATGTTATAACGTAATACTAAATAATGATATACGTTATAACGTAATACTACACAACGTGATACGTTATTTGTTAAAACGGAATACTATATAACGATATACGTTGTAGCGTAATACTATATAACGTTACACGATATAACGTAATAATATATAACGTTATACGGTATAACGTAGTACTATATAACGTTATACGTTATATGTTATAACGTAATACTAAATAATGATATACGTTATAGCGTAATACTATACAACGTGATACGTTATATGTTATAACGTAATACTATATATCGTTGTACGATATTACGTCATACTATATAACGTTACACGATATAACGTAATACTATATAACGTTATATGTTATAACGTAATACTAAATAATGATATACGTTATAACGTAATACTACACAACGTGATACGTTATTTGTTAAAACGGAATACTATATAACGATATACGTTGTAGCGTAATACTATATAACGTTACACGATATAACGTAATAATATATAACGTTATACGGTATAACGTAGTACTATATAACGTTATACGTTATATGTTATAACGTAATACTAAATAATGATATACGTTATAATGTAACACTATACAACGTGATACGTTATATGTTATAACGTAATATCATATAGCGATACACGTTGTAGCGTAATACTATTTAACGTTATACGTCATAACGTGATACTATATATCGATACACGTTGCAGCGTTATACTATTTAACGTAATACGTCATAACGTAATACTATATAACGTTATACATCATAACGTAATACTATATAACGTTATACATCATAACGTAATACTATATAACGTTATACATCATAGCGTAATACTATATAACGTTATACATCATAACGTAATACTATATAACGTTATACATCATAACGTAATACTATATAACGTTATAAGATATAACGTAGAATTATATGACGTTATACGTTATTTGTTATAACGGAATACTATATAACGTTATACGTTATATGTTATTACGTAATACTATAAAGCGATATACGTTATAACGTAATACTGTATAATGTTATACGTTATATGTTATAACGTAATACTACATAATGATATACGTTATATCGTAATACTATACAACGTGATACGTTATATGTTATAACGCAATACTCTATAACGATAAACGTTGTGGCATAATACTATATATCGTTATTCGTCATAACGTAATACTATATAACGTTACAGGTTATAACGCAATACTATATAACGTTATACGTTGTAACGTAATACTATATAACGTTACACGTTGTAACGTAATACTATATAACGTTACACGTTGTAACGTAATACTATATAACGTTAAACGTTATATGTTATAACGTAATACTAAATAATGATATACGTTATAACGTAATACTATACAACGTGATACGTTATATGTTATAACGTAATACTATATATCGTTATACGATATAACGTAATACTATATAACGTTACACGTTATGACTTAATACTATATAACGTTATACGTCATAACGTAATACCATATAACGTTATACGATATAGCGTAATACTGTATAACGTTACACGTAATAATGTAATAATATATAACGTTATACGGCATAACGTAGTACTATATAACGTTATACGTTATATGTTATAACGTAATACTAAATAATGATATACGTTATAACGTAATACTATACAACGTGATACGTTATATGTTATAACGTAATACTATATATCGTTGTACGATATTACGTCATACTATATAACGTTACACGATATAACGTAATACTATATAACGTTATATGGTATAACGTAATACTATATATCGTTACACGGTATAACGTAATACTATATAACGTTATACGTTATATGTTACAACGTAATAATATATATAACGATATACGTTATAATGTAACACTATACAACGTGATACGTTATATGTTATAACGTAATACCATATAGCGATACACGTTGTAGCGTAATACTATTTAACGTTATACGTCATAACGTGATACTATATATCGATACACGTTGCAGCGTTATACTATATATCGATACACGTTGCAGCGTTATACTATTTAACGTAATACGTCATAACGTAATACTATATAACGTTATACATCATAACGTAATACTATATAACGTTATACATCATAACGTAATACTATATAACGTTATACATCATAACGTAATACTATATAACGTTATACATCATAACGTAATACTATATAACGTTATGCGATATAACGTAGAATTATATGACGTTATACGTTATTTGTTATAACGGAATACTATATAAAGTTATACGTTATATGTTATTACGTAATACTATAAAGCGATATACGTTATAACGTAATACTGTATAATGTTATACGTTATATGTTATAACGTAATACTACATAATGATATACGTTATAACGTAATACTATACAACGTGATACGTTATATGTTATAACGTAATACTATATATCGTTATACGATATAACGTAATACTATATAACGTTACACGTTATGACTTAATACTATATAACGTTATACGTCATAACGTAATACCATATAACGTTATACGATATAGCGTAATACTGTATAACGTTACACGTAATAATGTAATACTATATAACGTTATACGATATAACGTAGAGCTGTATAACGTTATACGTTATATGTAATAACGTAGAACTGTATAACGTTATACGTTATATGTAATAACGTAATACTATATAACGTTATACGTTATATGTAATAACGTAGAACAGTATAACGTTATACGTTATATGTAATAACGTAGAACAGTATAACGTTATACGTTATAACGTAATACTGTATAATGTTATACGTTATATGTTATAACGTAATACTACATAATGATATACGATATAACGGAATACTATGCAACGTGATACGTTATATGTTATAACGGAATACTATACAACGTTATACGTTATATGTTATAACGGAATATTATATAACTATATACGTTATAACGTAATACTATATAACGTTATACGTTATATGTTATAACGGAATACTATATAATGATATATGTTATAGCGTAATACTATATAACGTTACACGTTATAACGTAATACTATATAACGTTACACGTTGTAACGTAATACTATATAACGTTACACGTTGTAACGTAATACTATATAACGTTACACGTTATATGCTATAACGTAATACTAAATAATGATATACGTTATAACGTAATACTATACAACGTGATACGTTATATGTTATAACGTAATACTGTATATCGTTGTACGATGTTACGTCATACTATATAACGTTACACTATATAACGTAATACTATATAACGTTATATGGTATAACGTAATACTATATATCGTTACACGGTATAACGTAATACTATATAACGTTATACGTTATATGTTACAACGTAATAATATATAACGTTATACGTTATATGTAATAACGTAGAACTGTATAACGTTATACGTTATAACGTAATACTGTATAATGTTATACGTTATATGTTATAACGTAATACTACATAATGATATACGTTATAACGGAATACTATACAACGTGATACGTTGTATGTTATAACGGAATACTATACAACGTGATACGTTATATGTTATACCGGAATACTATAGAACGTGGTACGTTATATGTTATAACGGAATACTATATAACGATATACGTTGTGGCGTAATACTATATAACGTTATACGTCATAACGTAATACTATATAACATTGTACGTCACAACGTAATACGATATAACGTTATACGATATAACGTAGAAATGTATAACGTTATACGTTATATGTTATAACGTAATACTATATAACATTGTACGTCACAACGTAATACGATATAACGTTATACGATATAACGTAGAAATGTATAACGTTATACGTTATATGTTATAACGTAATACTATATAACGTTATACGTTATATGTTATAACGTGATACTATATAACGATATATGTTATAACGTAATACTATACAACGTTATACGTTATATGTTATAACGTAATACTAAATAATGACATACGTTATAACGTAATACTTCACAACGTGATACGTTAAACGTTATAACGTAATACTATATAACGTTATACGTTGTAACGTAATACTATATAACGTTACACGTTGTAACGTAATACTATATAACGTTACACGTTATATGTTATAACGTAGTACTAAATAATGATATACGTTATAACGTAATACTATACAACGTGATACGTTATATGTTATAACGTAATACTATATATCGTTATACGATATAACGTAATACTATATAACGTTACACGTTATGACTTAATACTATATAACGTTATACGTCATAACGTAATACTATATAACGTATTACGATATAGCGTAATACTGTATAACGTTACACGTTATGACTTAATACTATATAACGTTAGACGTCATAACGTAATACTATATAACGTTACACGTTTTAACGTAATACCTTATAACGTTACACGTTATAACTTAATACTATATAACGTTATATGTTATAACATAATATTATATAGCGATATACGTTGTGGCGTAATACCATATCTCGTTATATGTTGCAACATAATATTATATAATGATATACGTTGTAGTGTAATACTCTATAACGTTACACGGTATAACGTAGTACTTTATAACGTTATACGATATATGTTATAACGAAATACTGTATAACGTTACACGTTATAACGTAATACTATATAACGTTACACGTTATAACGTAATGCTATATAACGTTACACGTTATGACTTAATACTATATAACGTTAGACGTCATAACGTAATACTATATAACGTTACACGTTTTAACGTAATACTATACAACGTTACACGTTATACCGTAATACTATATAACATCATACGTTATAGTGTAATACTATATAACCTTACACGTTGTGGCGTAATACTATATAACGGTATACGTTGTAACGTAATACTATATAACGTTATACGTTATAACGTAATACTATATAACGTTACACGTTATAACGTAATACTATATAACGTTACACGTTATACCGTAATACTATATAACATCATACGTTATAGTGTAATACTATATAACGGTATACGTTGTAACGTAATACTATATAACGTTATACGTTATAACGTAATACTATATAACGTAACACGTTGTGGCGTAATACTATATAACGTTATATGTTATAACATAATATTATATAGCGATATACGTTGTGGCGTAATACCATATCTCGTTATATGCTGCAACATAATATTATATAATGATATACGTTGTAGTGTAATACTCTATAACGTTATACGATATAACGTAATAGTGTATAACGTTATACGATATAACGTAATACTATATAACGCTATACTTTATATCTTATATCGTAATACTATATATCGTTACACGTTATAACTTAATACTATATAACGTTAAACGTTATAACGTAATACTATATAATGTTACACGTCATAACGTAATACTATATAACGTTAGACGTCATAACGTAATACTATATAACGTTATACGTTATAACGTAATACTATATAACGTTACACGTTATAACGTAATACTATATAACGTTACACGTTATACCGTAATACTATATAACATCATACGTTATAGTGTAATACTATATAACGTTACACGTTGTGGCGTAATACTATATAACGGTATACGTTATAACGTAATACTATATAACGTTATACGATATAACGTAATACTATATAACATCATACGTTATAACGTGATACTATTACGTTATACACTATACGTTATAACTTAATACTATATAACGTCATACGTTATATGTTATAAGGTAATACTATATAAGGATATACGTTATAACGTAATACTATATAACGTTATACGATATACCGTAATACTGTATAGCGTTGTACGTTATAACGTAATACTATATAACGTTATACGATATAACGTAGAACTGTATAACGTTATTCGATACACGTTATTACGTAAGACTATATAACGTTATACGTTATATGTTATAACGTAATATTATAAAGCGATATACGTTATAACGTAATACTGTATAACATTATACGTTATATGTTGTAACGTAGTACTATATAACGTTACACGTTATAACGTAATACTATATAACGTTACACGTTATACCGTAATACTATATATCGTTACACGTTATACCGTAATACTATATAACGTTATACGATATACCGTAATACTATATATCGTTACACGTTATACCGTAATACTATATAACGTTATACGATATAACGTAATACTGTATAACGTTTTACGATATAACGTAATACTGTATAACGTTATACGTTATATGTTATAACGTAATACTATATAACGTTACACGTTATAACTTAATACTATATAACGATATATGTTATAGCGTAATACTTTATAACGTTACACGTCATAACGTTATACTACTTAACGTTATACGACATAACGTAATACCATATATCGTAATACGATATAACGTCATACTATATAACGTTACTCGATATTACGTAATACTATATAACGTTATAAGGTATAACGTAATACTATATAACGTTATACGATATAACGTAGAACTGTATAACGTTATTCGATACACGTTATTACGTAAGACTATATAACGTTATACGTTATATGTTATAACGTAATATTATAAAGCGATATACGTTATAACGTAATACTGTATAACATTATACGTTATATGTTGTAACGTAGTACTATATAACGTTACACGTTATAATGTAATACTATATAATGTTACACGTTATAACGTAATACTATATAACGTTAGACGTCATAACGTAATACTATATAACGTTACACGTTTTAACGTAATACTATATAACGTTACACGTTATACCGTAATACTATATAACATCATACGTTATAGTGTAATACTATATAACGTTACACGTTGTGGCGTAATACTATATAACGGTATACGTTATAACGTAATACTATAAAACGTTATACGTTATAACGTAATACTATATAACGTTACACGTTATAACGTAATACTATATAACGTTATACGTTATAACGTAATACTATATAACGTTATACTTTATATCTTATATCGTAATACTATATAACGTTACACGTTATAACTTAATACTATATAACGATATATGTTATAGCGTAATACTTTATAACGTTACACGTCATAACGTTATACTACTTAACGTTATACGACATAACGTAATACCATATATCGTAATACGATATAACGTCATACTATATAACGTTACTCGATATTACGTAATACTATATAACGTTATAAGGTATAACGTAATACTATATAACGTTATACGATATAACGTAGAACTGTATAACGTTATTCGATACACGTTATTACGTAAGACTATATAACGTTATACGTTATATGTTATAACGTAATACTATAAAACGTTATACGTTATAACGTAATACTATATAACGTTACACGTTATAACGTAATACTATATAACGTTAGACGTCATAACGTAATACTATATAATGTTACACGTTTTAACGTAATACTATATAACGTTACACGTTATACCGTAATACTATATAACATCATACGTTATAGTGTAATACTATATAACGTTACACGTTGTGGCGTAATACTATATAACGGTATACGTTATAACGTAATACTATACAACGTTATACTTTATATCTTATATCATAATACTATATAACGTTACACGATATAACTTAATACTATATAACGTTACACGTTATAACGTAATACTATATAATGTTACACGTTATAACGTAATACTATATAACGTTAGACGTCATAACGTAATACTATATAACGTTACACGTTATGACTTAATACTATATAACGATATACGTCATAACGTAATACTATATAACGTTGCACGTTATGACTTAATACTATATAACGTTATACGTCATAACGTAATACTATATAACGTTATACGATATAGCGTAATACTGTATAACGTTAGACGTTATAACGTAATACTATATAACGTTACACGTTATAACGTAATACTACATAACGTTACACGTTATAACGTAATACCATATAACGTTACACGTTATAACTTAATACTATATAACGTTATATGTTATAACATAATATTATATAGCGATATACGTTGTAGCGTATTACCATATCGCGTTATAAGTTGCAACATAATATTATATAATGATATACGTTGTAGTGTAATACTCTATAACGTTATACGATATTACGTAATAGTGTATAACGTTATACGATATAACGTAATACTATATAACGCTATACTTTATATCTTACATCGTAAGACTATATAACATTGCACGTTATAACTTAATACTACATAACGTTACACGTTATAACGTAATACTATATAATGTTACACGTTACAGCGTAATACTATATAACGTTAGACGTCATAACGTAATACTATATAACGTTACACGGCATAACGTAGTACTATATAACGTTATACGTTATATGTTATAACGAAATACTATATAGCGATATATGTTATAACGTAATACTATACATCGTTACACGTTATATGTTAGAACGTAATACTAAATAATGATATACGTTATAACGTAATACTATACAACGTAATACGTTATATGTTATAACGTAATACTATATATCGTTATACGATATAACGTAATACTATATAACGTTACACGTTCTGACTTAATACTATATAACGTTATACGTCATAACGTAATACTATATAACGTTATACGATATAGCGTAATACTGTATAACGTTACACGTTATAACGTAATACTATATAACGTTACACGTTATAACGTACTACTATATAACGTTATACGATATAACGTAGAACTGTATAACGTTATACGTTATATGTAATAACGTAGAACTGTATAACGTTATACGTTATATGTAATAACGTAATACTATATAACGTTATACGTTATATGTAATAACGTAGAACTGTATAACGTTATACGTTATAACGTAATACTGTATAATGTTATCCGTTATATGTTATAACGTAATACTACATAATGATATACGTTATAACGGAATACTATACAACGTGATACGTTGTATGTTATAACGGAATACTATACAACGTGATACGTTATATGTTATACCGGAATACTATAGAACGAGGTACGTTATATGTTATAACGGAATACTATATAACGATATACGTTGTGGCGTAATACTATATAACGTTATACGTCATAACGTAATACTATATAACATTGTACGTCACAACGTAATACGATATAACGTTATACGATATAACGTAGAACTGTATAACGTTATACGTTATATGTTATAACGTAATACTATATAACGTTATACGTTATATGTTATAACGTAATACTATATAACGATATATGTTATAACGTAATACTATACAACGTTATACGTTATATGTTATAACGTAATACTAAATAATGATATACGTTATAACGTAATACTTCACAACGTGATACGTTATATGTTATAACGGAATACTATATAACGATATACGTTGTGGCGTAATACTATATAACGTTACACGATATGACGTAATAATATATAACGTTACACGGTATAACGTAGTACTATATAACGTTATACGTTATATGTTATAACGAAATACTATATAGCGATATATGTTATAACGTAATACTATGCATCGTTATACGTTATATGTTATAACGTAACATTATACAACTATATACGTTATAACGTAATACTATATGACGTTATACGTTATATGTTATAACGGAATACTATATAATGATATATGTTATAGCGTAATACTATATAACGTTACACGTTATAACGTAATACTATATAACGTTATACGTTGTAACGTAATACTATATAACGTTACACGTTGTAACGTAATACTATATAACGTTACACGTTATATGTTAGAACGTAATACTAAATAATGATATACGTTATAACGTAATACTATACAACGTGATACGTTACATGTTATAACGTAATACTATATATCGTTATACGATATAACGTAATACTATATAACGTTACACGTTATGACTTAATACTATATAACGTTATACGTCATAACGTAATACTATATAACGTTATACGATATAGCGTAATACTGTATAACGTTACACGTTATAACGTAATACTATATAACGTTACACGTTATAACGTACTACTATATAACGTTATACGATATAACGTAGAACTGTATAACGTTATACGTTATATGTAATAACGTAGAACTGTATAACGTTATACGTTATATGTAATAACGTAATACTATATAACGTTATACGTTATATGTAATAACGTAGAACTGTATAACGTTATACGTTATAACGTAATACTGTATAATGTTATACGTTATATGTTATAACGTAATACTACATAATGATATACGTTATAACGGAATACTATACAACGTGATACGTTGTATGTTATAACGGAATACTATACAACGTGATACGTTATATGTTATACCGGAATACTATAGAACGAGGTACGTTATATGTTATAACGGAATACTATATAACGATATACGTTGTGGCGTAATACTATATAACGTTATACGTCATAACGTAATACTATATAACATTGTACGTCACAACGTAATACGATATAACGTTATACGATATAACGTAGAACTGTATAACGTTATACGTTATATGTTATAACTTAATACTATATAACGTTATACGTTATATGTTATAACGTAATACTATATAACGATATATGTTATAACGTAATACTATACAACGTTATACGTTATATGTTATAACGTAATACTAAATAATGATATACGTTATAACGTAATACTTCACAACGTGATACGTTATATGTTATAACGGAATACTATATAACGATATACGTTGTGGCGTAATACTATATAACGTTACACGATATAACGTAATAATATATAACGTTACACGGTATAACGTAGTACTATATATCGTTATACGTTATATGTTATAACGAAATACTATATAGCGATATATGTTATAACGTAATACTATGCATCGTTATACGTTATATGTTATAACGTAACATTATACAACTATATACGTTATAACGTAATACTATATAACGTTATACGTTATATGTTATAACGGAATACTATATAATGATATATGTTGTAGCGTAATGCTATATAACGTTACACGTTATAACGTAATACTATATAACGTTTTACGTTGTATCGTAATACTATATAACGTTACACGTTGTAACGTAATACTATATAACGTTACACGTTATATGTTATAACGTAATACTAAATAATGATATACGTTATAACGTAATACTATACAACGTGATACGTTATATGTTATAACGTAATACTATATATCGTTATACGATATAACGTAATACTATATAACGTTACACGTTATGACTTAATACTATATAACGTTAGACGTCATAACGTAATACTATATAACGTTACAAGTTTTAACGTAATACCTTATAACGTTACACGTTATAACTTAATACTATATAACGTTATATGTTATAACATAATATTATATAGCGATATACGTTGTGGCGTAATACCATATCTCGTTATATGTTGCAACATAATATTATATAATGATATACGTTGTAGTGTAATACTCTATAACGTTACACGGTATAACGTAGTACTTTATAACGTTATACGATATATGTTATAACGAAATACTGTATAACGTTAGACGTTATAACGTAATACTATATAACGTTACACGTTATAACGTAATACTATATAACGTTACACGTTATGACTTAATACTATATAACGTTAGACGTCATAACGTAATACTATATAACGTTACACGTTTTAACGTAATACTATACAACGTTACACGTTATACCGTAATACTATATAACATCATACGTTATAGTGTAATACTATATAACCTTACACGTTGTGGCGTAATACTATATAACGGTATACGTTGTAACGTAATACTATATAACGTTATACGTTCTAACGTAATACTATATAATTTTACACGTTATAACGTAATACTATATAACGTTGCACGTTATAACGTAATACTATATAACGTTAGACGTCATAACGTAATACTATATAACGTTACACGTTATACCGTAATACTATATAACATCGTACGTTATAGTGTAATACTATATAACGTTACACGTTGTGGCGTAATACTATATAACGTTATATGTTATAACATAATATTATATAGCGATATACGTTGTGGCGTAATACCATATCTCGTTATATGTTGCAACATAATATTATATAATGATATACGTTGTAGTGTAATACTCTATAACGTTATACGATATAACGTAATCCTATATAACATCATACGTTATAACGTGATACTATATAACGTTATACGCTATATGTTAGAACGGAATACTATATAATGATTATATGTTATAGCGTAATACTATATAACGTTACACGTTATAACGTAATACTATATAACGTTACACGTTATAACGTAATACTATATAACGTTATACGTTGTAACGTAATACTATATAACGTTACACGTTGTATCGCAATACTATATAACGTTACACGTTATATGTTATAACGTAATACTAAATAATGATATACGTTATAACGTAATACTATACAACGTGATACGTTATATGTTATAACGTAATACTATATATCGTTATACGATCTAACGTACTACTATATAACGTTATACGATATAACGTAGAACTGTATAACGTTATACGTTATATGTAATAACGTAGAACTGTATAACGTTATACGTTATATGTAATAACGTAATACTATATAACGTTATACGTTATATGTAATAACGTAGAACTGTATAACGTTATACGTTATAACGTAATACTGTATAATGTTATACGTTATATGTTATAACGTAATACTACATAATGATATACGTTATAACGGAATACTATACAACGTGATACGTTGTATGTTATAACGGAATACTATACAACGTGATACGTTATATGTTATACCGGAATACTATAGAACGAGGTACGTTATATGTTATAACGGAATACTATATAACGATATACGTTGTGGCGTAATACTATATAACGTTATACGTCATAACGTAATATTATATAACATTGTACGTCACAACGTAATACGATATAACGTTATACGATATAACGTAGAACTGTATAACGTTATTCGTTATATGTTATAACGTAATACTATATAACGTTATACGTTATATGTTATAACGTAATACTATACAACGTTATACGTTATATGTTATAACGTAATACTAAATAATGATATACGTTATAACGTAATACTTCACAACGTGATACGTTATATGTTATAACGGAATACTATATAACGATATACGTTGTGGCGTAATACTATATAACGTTACACGATATAACGTAATAATATATAACGTTACACGGAATAACGTAGTACTATATAACGTTATACGTTATATGTTATAACGAAATACTATATAGCGATATATGTTATAACGTAATACTATACATCGTTATACGTTATATGTTATAACGTAACATTATACAACTATATACGTTATAACGTAATACTATATAACGTTATAAGTTATATGTTATAACGGAATACTATATAATGATATATGTTATAGCGTAATGCTATATAACGTTACACGTTATAACGTAATACTATATAACGTTTTACATTGTATCGTATTACTATATAACGTTACACGTTGTAACGTAATACTATATAACGTTACACGTTATATGTTATAACGTAATACTAAATAATGATATACGTTATAACGTAATACTATACAACGTGATACGTTATATGTTATAACGTAATACTATATATCGTTATACGATATAACGTAATACTATATAACGTTACACGTTATGACTTAATACTATATAACGTTATACGTCATAACGTAATACTATATAACGTATTACGATATAGCGTAATACTGTATAACGTTACACGTTATAACGTAATACTATATAACGTTAGACGTCATAACGTAATACTATATAACGTTACTCGCTATAACGTAATACTATATAACGTTACACGTTATACCGTAATACTATATAACATCATACGTTATAGTGTAATACTATATAACGTTAAACGTTGTGGCGTAATACTATATAACGGTATACGTTATAGCGTAGTACTATTTAACGTAATACTATATACGATATAACGTAATACTATATAACATCATACGTTATAACGTGATAATATATAACGTTATACACTATACGTTATAACTTAATACTATATAACGTCATACGTTATATGTTATAAGGTAATACTATATAAGGATATACGTTATAACGTAATACTATATAACGTTACACGTTATAACGTAATACTATATAACGTTACACGTTATAACGTAATACTATATAACTTTACACGTTATAACTTAATACTATATAACGATATATGTTGTAGCGTAATACTATATAACGTTACACGTTATAATGTAATGCTATATAACGTCATACGTTATGTGTTATAACGTTATACTTTATAACAATATACGTTGTAGCGTAATGCTATTTAACGTTATGCGTCATGACGTAAGACTATATGTAACGTTATACATTATAACGTAATACTACATATCGTTATACGTTATAACGTAATACTATAAAACTATATACGTTGTGGCGTAACACTATATAACGTTAGACGACATAACGTAATACTATATAACGATATACGTTGTAGGGTTATACTATATAACGTTATACTTTATATCTTATATCGTAATACTATATAACGTTACACGTTATAACTTAATACTATATAACGTTACACGTTATAACGTAATACTATATAACGTTACACGTTATAACGTAATACTATATAATGTTACACGTTATAACGTAATACTATATAACGTTAGACGTCATAACGTAATACTATATAACGTTACACGTTATAACGTAATACTATATAACGTTACACGTTATACCGTAATACTATATGACATCATACGTTATAGTGTAATACTATATAACGTTACACGTTGTGGCGTAATACTATATAACGGTATACGATATAACGTAATACAGTATAACGTCATACGTTACATGTCATAACGTAACACTATTTAACGATATACGATACAACGTAATACAGTATAACGTTATACGTTATATGTCATAACGTAATACTATGTAACGTTATACGATATAACGTAATACTGTATAGCGTTATACGTTATATGCTATAACGTTATACTAAATAATGATATACGTTATAACGTAATACTATACAAAGTGATACGTTATATGTTATAACGGAATACTATATAACGATATACGTTGTGGCGTAATACTATATAACGTTACACGATATAGCGTAATAATATACAACGTTATACGGTATAACGTAGTACTATATCACGTTATACGTTATATGTTATAACGAAATACTATATAGCGATATTTGTTATAACGTAATACTATATAACGTTATACGTTATAACGTAATACTATATAACGATATATGTTATAACGTAATACTATACAACGTTATACGTTATATGTTATAACGTAATACTAAATAATGATATACGTTATAACGGAATACTATATAACGATATACGTTGTGGCGTAATACTATATAACGTTATACGTCATAACGTAATACTATATAACGTTATACGATATAACGTAATACTGTATAACGTTATACTTTATATATTGTTACGTAACACTATATAACGATATATGTTATAACGTAATACTATACAACGTTATACGTTATATGTTATAACGTAATATTATATAACTATATACGTTATAACGTAACACTATATAACGTTATACGTTATATATTATAACGGAATACTATATAATGATATATGTTATAGCGTAATACTATATAACGTTACACGTTATAACGTAATACTATATAACGTTCCACGTTGTAGCGTAATACTATATAACGTTACACGTTGTAACGTAATACTATATAACGTTACACGTTGTAACGTAATACTATATAACGGTACACGTTGTAACGTAATACTATATAACGTTACACGTTATAACGTAATTCTATATAACGTTAGACGTTGTAACGTAATACTATATAACGTTACACGTTATAACGTAATTCTATATAACGTTAGACGTTATGAATTAATACTATATAACGTTATATGTTATAACATAATATTATATAACGATTTACGTTGTAGCGTAATACCGTTTAACGTTATACGTCATAACGTAATACTATATAACGATATACGTTGTAGCGTTATACTATATAACGTTATACTTTATATCTTATATCGTAATACTATATAACGTTACACGTTATAACTTAATACTATATAACGTTACACGATATAACGTAATACTATATAACGTTATACGGTATAACGTAATACTATATAACGTTATACGATGTAACGTAGAGCTGTATAACGTTATACGTTATATGTTATAACGTAATACTATATAACGTTATACGTTATATGTTATAACGTAATACTATAAAGCGATATACGTTATAACGTAATACTGTATAACATTATACGTTATATGTTGTAACGTAGTACTATATAACGTTACACGTTATTACGTAAGACTATATAACGTTATACGTTATATCTTATAACGTAATACTGAATAATGATATACGTTATAACGGAATACTATATAACGATATACGTTGTGGCGTAATACTATATAACGTTATACGTCATAACGTAATACTATATAACGTTATACGATATAACGTAATACTGTATAACGTTATACTTTATATATTGTTACGTAACACTATATAACGATATATGTTATAACGTAATACTATACAACGTTATACGTTATATCTTATAACGTAATACTGAATAATGATATACGTTATAACGTCATACTATATAACGTTATACGTTATATGTTATAGCGTAATACTATATAACGTTACACGTTATAGCGTAATACTATACAACGTTACACGTTATAGCTTAATACTATATAACGTTACACGTTATAACGTAATGCTATATAACGTTACACGTTATAACGTAATACTATATAACGTTACACGTTGTAACGTAATACTATATAACGTTACACGTTGTAACGTAATACTATATAACGTTACACGATGTAACGTAATACTATATAACGTTACACGTTATAACGTAATTCTATATAACGTTAGACGTTATGAACTAATACTATATAACGTTATATGTTATAACATAATATTATATAACGATTTACGTTGTAGCGTAATACCGTATTACGTTATACGTCATAACGTAATACTATATAACGATATACGTTGTAACGTAATACTATATAACGTTACACGTTATAACGTAATTCTATATAACGTTAGACGTTATAACTTAATACTATATAACGTTATATGTTATGACATAATATTATATAACGATTTACGTTGTAGCGTAATACTGTATAACGTTATATGTCATAACGTAATACTATATAACGACATACGCTGTAGCGTTATACTATATAACGTTGTACTTTATATCTTATATCGTAATACTATATAACGGTACACGTTATAACTTAATACTATATAACGTTACACGTTATAACGTAATACTATATAATGTTACACGTTATAACGTAATACTATATAACGTTAGACGTCATAACGTAATACTATATAACGTTACTCGCTATAACGTAATACTATATAACGTTATACGATATAACGTTATACTGTATAGCGTTATACGTTATATGTTATAACGTTATACTAAATAATGATATACGTTATTACGCAATACTATATAACGTTACACATTATAACGTAATACTATATAACGTTATACGTTATATGTTATAACGGAATACTATATAATGATATATGTTATAGCGTAATACTATATAACGTTACACGTTGTAACGTAATTCTATATAACGTTACACGTTATAACGTAATACTATATAACGTTACACGTTATACCGTAATACTATATAACATCATACGTTATAGTGTATTACTATATAACGTTACACGTTGTGGCGTAATACTAGATAACGGTATACGATATAACGTAATACAGTATAACGTTATACGTTATATGATATAACGAAATACTATATAGCGATATATGTTACAACGTAATACTATACATCGTTATACGTTATATGTTATAACGTAATATTATATATCTATATACGTTATAACGTAATATTATATAACTATATACGTTATAACGTAATACTATATAACGTTACACGTTGTAACGTAATTCTATATAACGTTAGACGTTATAACTTAATACTATATAACGTTACACGTTGTAACGTAATACTATATAACGTTACACGTTGTAACGTAATTCTATATAACGACATACGTTGTAGCGTTATACTATATATCGTTATACTTTATATCTTATATCGTAATACTATATAACGTTACACGTTATAACTTAATACTATATAACGTTAGACGTCATAACGTAATACTATATAACGTTACTCGCTATAACGTAATACTATATAACGTTACACGTTATACCGTAATACTATATAACGTTAGACGTCATAACGTAATACTATATAACGTTACTCGCTATAACGTAATACTATATAACGTTACACGTTATACCGTAATACTATATAACATCATACGTTATAGTGTAATACTATATATCGTTAAACGTTGTGGCGTAATACTATATAACGGTATACGTTATAGCGTAGTACTATTTAACGTAATACTATATACGATATAACGTAATACTATATAACATCATACGTTATAACGTGATAATATATAACGTTATACACTATACGTTATAACTTAATACTATATAACGTCATACGTTATATGTTATAAGGTAATACTATATAAGGATATACGTTATAACGTAATACTATATAACATTACACGTTATAACGTAATACTATATAACGTTACACGTTATAACGTAATACTATATAACTTTACACGTTATAACTTAATACTATATAACGATATATGTTGTAGCGTAATACTATATAACGTTACACGTTATAATGTAATGCTATATAACGTCATACGTTATGTGTTATAACGTTATACTTTATAACAATATACGTTGTAGCGTAATGCTATTTAACGTTATGCGTCATGACGTAAGACTATATGTAACGTTATACATTATAACGTAATACTACATATCGTTATACGTTATAACGTAATACTATAAAACTATATACGTTGTGGCGTAACACTATATAACGTTAGACGACATAACGTAATACTATATAACGATATACGTTGTAGGGTTATACTATATAACGTTATACTTTATATCTTATATCGTAATACTATATAACGTTACACGTTATAACTTAATACTATATAACGTTACACGTTATAACGTAATACTATATAACGTTACACGTTATAACGTAATACTATATAACGTTACACGTTATACCGTAGTACTATATAATATAATACGTTATAGTGTAATACTATATAACGTTACACGTTGTGGCGTAATACTATATAACGTTAGACGTCATAACGTAATACTATATAACGTTACACGTTATAACGTAATACTATATAACGTTACACGTTATAACGTAATACTATATAACGTTACACGTTATAACGTAATACTATATAACGTTACACGTTATACCGTAATACTATATAACATCATACGTTATAGTGTATTACTATATAACGTTACACGTTGTGGCGTAATACTAGATAACGGTATACGATATAACGTAATACAGTATAACGTTATACGTTATATGATATAACGAAATACTATATAGCGATATATGTTACAACGTAATACTATACATCGTTATACGTTATATGTTATAACGTAATATTATATATCTATATACGTTATAACGTAATATTATATAACTATATACGTTATAACGTAATACTATATAACGTTATAGGTTATATGTTATAACGGAATACTATATAATGATATATGTTATAGCGTAATACTATATAACGTTACACGTTGTAACGTAATACTAGGTAACGTTACACGCTGTAACGTAATGCTATATAACGTTACACGTTGTAACGTAATTCTATATAACGTTAGACGTTATAACTTAATACTATATAACGTTACACGTTGTAACGTAATACTATATAACGTTACACGTTGTAACGTAATTCTATATAACGACATACGTTGTAGCGTTATACTATATATCGTTATACTTTATATCTTATATCGTAATACTATATAACGTTACACGTTATAACTTAATACTATATAACGTTAGACGTCATAACGTAATACTATATAACGTTACTCGCTATAACGTAATACTATATAACGTTACACGTTATACCGTAATACTATATAACGTTAGACGTCATAACGTAATACTATATAACGTTACTCGCTATAACGTAATACTATATAACGTTACACGTTATACCGTAATACTATATAACATCATACGTTATAGTGTAATACTATATAACGTTAAACGTTGTGGCGTAATACTATATAACGGTATACGTTATAGCGTAGTACTATTTAACGTAATACTATATACGATATAACGTAATACTATATAACATCATACGTTATAACGTGATAACATATAACGTTATACACTATACGTTATAATGTAATGCTATATAACGTCATACGTTATGTGTTATAACGTTATACTTTATAACAATATATGTTGTAGCGTAATGCTATTTAACGTTATGCGTCATGACGTAAGACTATATGTAACGTTATACATTATAACGTAATACTACATATCGTTATACGTTATAACGTAATACTATAAAACTATATACGTTGTGGCGTAACACTATATAACGTTAGACGACATAACGTAATACTATATAACGATATACGTTGTAGGGTTATACTATATAACGTTATACTTTATATCTTATATCGTAATACTATATAACGTTACACGTTGTGGCGTAATACTATATAACGTTAGACGTCATATCGTAATACTATATAACGTTACACGTTATAACTTAATACTATATAACGTTACACGTTATAACGTAATACTATATAACGTTACACGTTATAACGTAATACTATATAACGTTACACGTTATACCGTAGTACTATATAACATAATACGTTATAGTGTAATACTATATAACGTTACACGTTGTGGCGTAATACTATATAACGTTAGACGTCATAACGTAATACTATATAACGTTACACGTTATAACGTAATACTATATAACGTTACACGATATAGCGTAATAATATACAACGTTATACGGTATAACGTAGTACTATATCACGTTATACGTTATATGTTATAACGAAATACTATATAGCGATATATGTTATAACGTAATACTATATAACGTTATATGTTATAACATAATATTATACAACGATATACGTTATAACATAATACTATATAACGTTACACGTTATAACCTTAACACTATATAACGATATATGTTGTAGAGTAATACTATATAACGTTACACGTTATAACGTAATACTGTATAACGTTCTACGTCATAACGTAATACTATATAACGATATACGTTGTAGCGTTATACTATATAACGTTATACGTTATAACGTAATACTATATAACGTTACACGTTATTACGTAATACTATATAACACCGTACGTTATAATGTATTACTATATAACGGTATACACAATACGTTATAACGTAATACTATATAACGTCATACGTTATATGTCATAACATAATATTATATAACGATACACGTTGTAGCGTAATACTATATAACGTTATATGTTATAACGTATTACTATATATCGTTACACATTATAACTTAATACTATGTAACAATATACATTACAACGTAATACTATATAACGTTACACGTTATATTGTAATACTATGTAACGTTGCACGTTATAACTTAATACTATAAAACGTTGTATGTTATAACATAATATTATATAACGATATAAGTTTCAGCGTAATACTATATAACGTTATACGTTACAAAGTGATACTATATAACGTTTTACGTTATATGTTATAACGTAATACTATATAACGTAACACGATATAACTTAATACTATATAACGATATATGTTATAGCGTAATACTATATAACGTTACACGTTATAACGTAACACTATATAACGTTACACGTTATTACGTAATACTATATAACACCGTACGTTATAATGTATTACTATATAACGGTATACACTATACGTTATAACGTAATACTATATAACGTCATACGTTATGTGTTATAACGTTATACTATATAACGATATACTTTGTAGCGTAATACTATTTAACGTTATGCGTCATAACGTAAGAGATATATGTAACGTTATACATTATTACCTAATGCTATATAACGTTATACGTTATAACGTAATACTATTTAACGTTATACGGTATAACGTAATACTATATAATGTTATACGTTATATCGTCATACTATATAACGTTATACGTTATATGTTATAACGTAATACTATATAATGATATACGTTGTGGCGCAATTCTATATAACTTTACACGTCATAACGTAATACTATATAACGTTATACGATGTAACGTACTACTGTATAACGTTATACGTTATATGTTATAACGTAAAACTATATGACATTACACGTTATAGCGTTATACTATATAACACCATACGTTATAATGTAATAATATATAACGTTACACACTATAAGTTATAACGTAATAATATATACAGTTACACGTTATAACTTAATACTATATAACGATATATGTTATAGCGTAATACTATATAACGATATACGTTTTAACGTAATACTATATAACGTTACACGTTATAGCGTTATACTATATAACACCATACGTTATAATGTAATAATATATAACGTTACACACTATAAGTTATAACGTAATAATATATACAGTTACACGTTATAACTTAATACTATATAATGATATATGTTATAGCGTAATACTATATAACGTTACACGTTATAACATAATACTATATAACGTTACACGTTATTGCGTAATACTATATAACACCATACGTTATAATGTAATAATATATAACGTTACACACTATAAGTTATAACGTAATAATATATACAGTTACACGTTATAACTTAATACTATATAATGATATATGTTATAGCGTAATACTATATAACGTTACACGTTATAACATAATACTATATAACGTTACACGTTATTGCGTAATACTATATAACGTTATACACTATACGTTATAACTTAATACTATATAACATCATACGTTATAACGTGATACTATATAACGTTATACACTATACGTTATAATTTAATACTATATATAGCGTCATACGTTATATGTGTTAACGTAATGCTATATAACGATATACGTTACAACGTAATACTATATAACGTTATACGATATAACGTAATACTATATAACGTTACACGTTGTAACCTAATACTATATAACGTTACACGTTATATGTTATAACGTAATACTAAATAATGATATACGTTATAACGTAATACTATACACCGTGATACGTTAAATTTTATAACGTAATACTATATATCGTTATACGATATAACGTAATACTATATAACGTTACACGTTATAACGTAATTCTATATAACGTTATATGTTATAACGTAATACTATATAGCGGTATACGTTGTGGCGTAATACTATATAACGGTATACGTTGTGTCGTAATACTATATAACGTTATACATCATAACGTAATACTATATAACGTTATACGATATAACGTAATACTGAATAACGTTATACGTTATACGTTATAACGTAATACTATATAACGATATATGTTATAGCGTAATACTATATAACGTTACACGTTATGACGTAATAGTATATAACGTTACACATTATAACGTAATACTATATAACGTTACACGTTATAACGTAATTCTATATAACGTTATATGTTATAACATAATATTATATAACGATATACGTTGTAGCGTAATACTATATAACGTTATACGTTATATCGTAATACTATAGAACGATATACGTTACATGTTATAACATAATACTATATAACGTTACACGTTATAACCTTAATACTATATAACGATATATGTTATAGCGTAATACTATATAACGTTACACGTTATAACGTAATACTATATAACGTTACACGTTATTACGTAATACTATATAACACCGTACGTTATAATGTATTACTATATAACGGTATACACTATACGTTATAACGTAATACTATATAACGCCATACGTTATGTGTTATAACGTTATACTATATAACGATATACTTTGTAGCGTAATACTATTTAACGTTATGCGTCGTAACGTAAGAGATATATGTAACGTTATACATTATTACGTAATGCTATATAACGTTATACGTTATAACGTAATACTATTTAACGTTATACGGTATAACGTAATACTATATAATGTTATACGTTATATCGTCATACTATATAACGTTATACGTTATATGTTATAACGTAATACTATATAATGATATACGTTGTGGCGCAATTCTATATAACTTTATACGTCATAACGTAATACTATATAACGTTATACGATATAACGTACTACTGTATAACGTTATACGTTATATGTTATAACGTAAAACGATATAACGTTACACGTTATAACTTAATACTATATAACGATATATGTTATAGCGTAATACTATATAACGATATACGTTTTAACGTAATACTATGTAACGTTACACGTTATAGCTTTATACTATATAACACCATACGTTATAATGTAATACTATATAACGTTATACACTATACGTTATAACGTAATAATATATACAGTTACACGTTATAACTTATTACTATATAATGATATATGTTATAGCGTTATACTATATAACGTTACACGTTATTGCGTAATACTATATGACACCATACGTTCTAATGTAATACTATATAACATCATACGTTATAATGTAATACTATATAACGTTATACACTATACGTTATAACTTAATACTATATAACATCATACGTTATGACGTGATACTATATAACGTTATACACTATACGTTATAATTTAATACTATATATAGCGTCATACGTTATATGTTATAACGTAATGCTATATAACGATATACGTTATAACGTAATACTATATAACGTTATACACTATACGTTATAACTTAATACTATATAACATCATACGTTATATGTTATAACGTAATGCTATATAACGATATACGTTATAACGTAATACTATATAACGTTATACGATATAACGTAATACTGTATAGCGTTATACGTTATATGTTATAACGTTATACTAAATAATGATATACGTTACACCGCAATACTATATGACGTCACACGTTACAACGTAATGCTATATAACGTTACACGTTATTGCGTAATACTATATGACACCATACGTTATAATGTAATACTATATAACGTTATACTCTATACGTTATAACGAAATACTATATAACGTCATACGTTATAACGTAATACTATATAACGTTATAGGTTATATGTTATAACGGAATACTATATAATGATATATGTTATAGCGTAATACTATATAACGTTACACGTTGTAACGTAATACTAGGTAACGTTACACGCTGTAACGTAATGCTATATAACGTTACACGTTGTAACGTAATTCTATATAACGTTAGACGTTATAACTTAATACTATATAACGTTACACGTTGTAACGTAATACTATATAACGTTACACGTTGTAACGTAATTCTATATAACGACATACGTTGTAGCGTTATACTATATATCGTTATACTTTATATCTTATATCGTAATACTATATAACGTTACACGTTATAACTTAATACTATATAACGTTAGACGTCATAACGTAATACTATATAACGTTACTCGCTATAACGTAATACTATATAACGTTACACGTTATACCGTAATACTATATAACGTTAGACGTCATAACGTAATACTATATAACGTTACTCGCTATAACGTAATACTATATAACGTTACACGTTATACCGTAATACTATATAACATCATACGTTATAGTGTAATACTATATAACGTTAAACGTTGTGGCGTAATACTATATAACGGTATACGTTATAGCGTAGTACTATTTAACGTAATACTATATACGATATAACGTAATACTATATAACATCATACGTTATAACGTGATAACATATAACGTTATACACTATACGTTATAATGTAATGCTATATAACGTCATACGTTATGTGTTATAACGTTATACTTTATAACAATATATGTTGTAGCGTAATGCTATTTAACGTTATGCGTCATGACGTAAGACTATATGTAACGTTATACATTATAACGTAATACTACATATCGTTATACGTTATAACGTAATACTATAAAACTATATACGTTGTGGCGTAACACTATATAACGTTAGACGACATAACGTAATACTATATAACGATATACGTTGTAGGGTTATACTATATAACGTTATACTTTATATCTTATATCGTAATACTATATAACGTTACACGTTGTGGCGTAATACTATATAACGTTAGACGTCATATCGTAATACTATATAACGTTACACGTTATAACTTAATACTATATAACGTTACACGTTATAACGTAATACTATATAACGTTACACGTTATAACGTAATACTATATAACGTTACACGTTATACCGTAGTACTATATAACATAATACGTTATAGTGTAATACTATATAACGTTACACGTTGTGGCGTAATACTATATAACGTTAGACGTCATAACGTAATACTATATAACGTTACACGTTATAACGTAATACTATATAACGTTACACGATATAGCGTAATAATATACAACGTTATACGGTATAACGTAGTACTATATCACGTTATACGTTATATGTTATAACGAAATACTATATAGCGATATATGTTATAACGTAATACTATATAACGTTATATGTTATAACATAATATTATACAACGATATACGTTATAACATAATACTATATAACGTTACACGTTATAACCTTAACACTATATAACGATATATGTTGTAGAGTAATACTATATAACGTTACACGTTATAACGTAATACTGTATAACGTTCTACGTCATAACGTAATACTATATAACGATATACGTTGTAGCGTTATACTATATAACGTTATACGTTATAACGTAATACTATATAACGTTACACGTTATTACGTAATACTATATAACACCGTACGTTATAATGTATTACTATATAACGGTATACACAATACGTTATAACGTAATACTATATAACGTCATACGTTATATGTCATAACATAATATTATATAACGATACACGTTGTAGCGTAATACTATATAACGTTATATGTTATAACGTATTACTATATATCGTTACACATTATAACTTAATACTATGTAACAATATACATTACAACGTAATACTATATAACGTTACACGTTATATTGTAATACTATGTAACGTTGCACGTTATAACTTAATACTATAAAACGTTGTATGTTATAACATAATATTATATAACGATATAAGTTTCAGCGTAATACTATATAACGTTATACGTTACAAAGTGATACTATATAACGTTTTACGTTATATGTTATAACGTAATACTATATAACGTAACACGATATAACTTAATACTATATAACGATATATGTTATAGCGTAATACTATATAACGTTACACGTTATAACGTAACACTATATAACGTTACACGTTATTACGTAATACTATATAACACCGTACGTTATAATGTATTACTATATAACGGTATACACTATACGTCATAACGTAATACTATATAACGTCATACGTTATGTGTTATAACGTTATACTATATAACGATATACTTTGTAGCGTAATACTATTTAACGTTATGCGTCATAACGTAAGAGATATATGTAACGTTATACATTATTACCTAATGCTATATAACGTTATACGTTATAACGTAATACTATTTAACGTTATACGGTATAACGTAATACTATATAATGTTATACGTTATATCGTCATACTATATAACGTTATACGTTATATGTTATAACGTAATACTATATAATGATATACGTTGTGGCGCAATTCTATATAACTTTACACGTCATAACGTAATACTATATAACGTTATACGATGTAACGTACTACTGTATAACGTTATACGTTATATGTTATAACGTAAAACTATATGACATTACACGTTATAGCGTTATACTATATAACACCATACGTTATAATGTAATAATATATAACGTTACACACTATAAGTTATAACGTAATAATATATACAGTTACACGTTATAACTTAATACTATATAACGATATATGTTATAGCGTAATACTATATAACGATATACGTTTTAACGTAATACTATATAACGTTACACGTTATAGCGTTATACTATATAACACCATACGTTATAATGTAATAATATATAACGTTACACACTATAAGTTATAACGTAATAATATATACAGTTACACGTTATAACTTAATACTATATAATGATATATGTTATAGCGTAATACTATATAACGTTACACGTTATAACATAATACTATATAACGTTACACGTTATTGCGTAATACTATATAACACCATACGTTATAATGTAATAATATATAACGTTACACACTATAAGTTATAACGTAATAATATATACAGTTACACGTTATAACTTAATACTATATAATGATATATGTTATAGCGTAATACTATATAACGTTACACGTTATAACATAATACTATATAACGTTACACGTTATTGCGTAATACTATATAACGTTATACACTATACGTTATAACTTAATACTATATAACATCATACGTTATAACGTGATACTATATAACGTTATACACTATACGTTATAATTTAATACTATATATAGCGTCATACGTTATATGTGTTAACGTAATGCTATATAACGATATACGTTACAACGTAATACTATATAACGTTATACGATATAACGTAATACTATATAACGTTACACGTTGTAACCTAATACTATATAACGTTACACGTTATATGTTATAACGTAATACTAAATAATGATATACGTTATAACGTAATACTATACACCGTGATACGTTAAATTTTATAACGTAATACTATATATCGTTATACGATATAACGTAATACTATATAACGTTACACGTTATAACGTAATTCTATATAACGTTATATGTTATAACGTAATACTATATAGCGGTATACGTTGTGGCGTAATACTATATAACGGTATACGTTGTGTCGTAATACTATATAACGTTATACATCATAACGTAATACTATATAACGTTATACGATATAACGTAATACTGTATAACGTTATACGTTATACGTTATAACGTAATACTATATAACGATATATGTTATAGCGTAATACTATATAACGTTACACGTTATGACGTAATAGTATATAACGTTACACATTATAACGTAATACTATATAACGTTACACGTTATAACGTAATTCTATATAACGTTATATGTTATAACATAATATTATATAACGATATACGTTGTAGCGTAATACTATATAACGTTATACGTTATATCGTAATACTATAGAACGATATACGTTACATGTTATAACATAATACTATATAACGTTACACGTTATAACCTTAATACTATATAACGATATATGTTATAGCGTAATACTATATAACGTTACACGTTATAACGTAATACTATATAACGTTACACGTTATTACGTAATACTATATAACACCGTACGTTATAATGTATTACTATATAACGGTATACACTATACGTTATAACGTAATACTATATAACGCCATACGTTATGTGTTATAACGTTATACTATATAACGATATACTTTGTAGCGTAATACTATTTAACGTTATGCGTCGTAACGTAAGAGATATATGTAACGTTATACATTATTACGTAATGCTATATAACGTTATACGTTATAACGTAATACTATTTAACGTTATACGGTATAACGTAATACTATATAATGTTATACGTTATATCGTCATACTATATAACGTTATACGTTATATGTTATAACGTAATACTATATAATGATATACGTTGTGGCGCAATTCTATATAACTTTATACGTCATAACGTAATACTATATAACGTTATACGATATAACGTACTACTGTATAACGTTATACGTTATATGTTATAACGTAAAACGATATAACGTTACACGTTATAACTTAATACTATATAACGATATATGTTATAGCGTAATACTATATAACGATATACGTTTTAACGTAATACTATGTAACGTTACACGTTATAGCTTTATACTATATAACACCATACGTTATAATGTAATACTATATAACGTTATACACTATACGTTATAACGTAATAATATATACAGTTACACGTTATAACTTATTACTATATAATGATATATGTTATAGCGTTATACTATATAACGTTACACGTTATTGCGTAATACTATATGACACCATACGTTCTAATGTAATACTATATAACATCATACGTTATAATGTAATACTATATAACGTTATACACTATACGTTATAACTTAATACTATATAACATCATACGTTATGACGTGATACTATATAACGTTATACACTATACGTTATAATTTAATACTATATATAGCGTCATACGTTATATGTTATAACGTAATGCTATATAACGATATACGTTATAACGTAATACTATATAACGTTATACACTATACGTTATAACTTAATACTATATAACATCATACGTTATATGTTATAACGTAATGCTATATAACGATATACGTTATAACGTAATACTATATAACGTTATACGATATAACGTAATACTGTATAGCGTTATACGTTATATGTTATAACGTTATACTAAATAATGATATACGTTACACCGCAATACTATATGACGTCACACGTTACAACGTAATGCTATATAACGTTACACGTTATTGCGTAATACTATATGACACCATACGTTATAATGTAATACTATATAACGTTATACTCTATACGTTATAACGAAATACTATATAACGTCATACGTTATAACGTGATACTATATAACGTTATACACTATACGTTATGATTTAATACTATATATAGCGTCATACGTTATGTGTTATAACGTTATACTATATAACGATATACTTTGTAGCGTAATACTATTTAACGTTATGCGTCATAACGTAAGAGATATATGTAACGTTATACATTATTACCTAATGCTATATAACGTTACACGTTATAACGTAATACTATATAACGTTACACGTTGTAACGTAATACTATATAACGTTACACGTTATAACGTAATACTATACAACGTGATACGTTATATGTTATAACGGAATACTATATAACGATATACGTTGTGGCGTAATACTATATAACGTTACACGATATAACGTAATAATTAATAACGTTATACGGTATAACGTAGTACTATATAACGTTATACATTATATGTTATAACGAAATACTATATAGCGGTATACGTTGTGGCGTAATACTATATAACGTTACACGTTGTAACGTAATACTATATAACGTTACACGTTATATGTTATAACGTAATACTAAATAATGATATACGTTATAACGTAATAATATACACCGTGATACGTTATATGTTATAACGTAATACTATATATCGTTATACGAGATAACGTAATACTATATAACGTTACACGTTATAACGTAATACTATATAACGCTACACGTTGTAACGTAATACTATATAACGTTACACGTTGTAACGTAATACTATATAACGTTACACGTTGTAACGTAATACTATATAACGTTACACGTTATATGTTATAACGTAATACTAAATAATGATATACGTTATAACGTAATACTATACACCGTGATACGTTATATGTTATAACGTAATGCTATATATCGTTATACGACATAACGTAATACTATATAACGTTACACGTTATAACGTAATTCTATATAACGTTATATGTTATAACGTAATACTATATAGCGGTATACGTTGTGGCGTAATACTATATAACGGTATACGTTGTGTCGTAATACTATATAACGTTATACGTCATAACGTAATACTATATAACGTTATACGTCATAACGTAATACTATATAACGTTATACGGTATAACGTAATACTGTATAACGTTATACGTTATAACGTAATAGTATATAACGTTACACATTATAACGTAATACTATATGACGTTACACGTTATAACGTAATTCTATATAACGTTATATGTTATAACATAATATTATATAACGATATACGTTGTAACATAATATTATATAACGATATACGTTGTAGCGTAATACTATAAAACGTTAGACGTCAAAGCGTAATACTATATAATGTTACAAGTTATAACGTGATACTATATAACGTTAGACGTCAAAGCGTAATACTATATAATGTTACAAGTTATAACGTGATACTATATAACGTTATACACTATACGTTATAACTTAATACTATATAACGTCATACGTTATATGTTATAGGGTAATACTACATAACGTTATACGTTGTAACGTAATACTATAGAACGATATACGTTATATCTTATAACGTAATACTATATAACGTTACACGTTATAACTTAATACTACATAACCTTATACGATATAACGTAATACTGTATAGCGTTATACGTTATATGTTATAACGTTATACTAAATAATGATATACGTTACAACGCAATACTATATAACGTTACACGTAATACCGTAATACTATATAACGTTACACGTTATACCGTAATACTATATAACGTTACACGTTATAACGTAATACTTTATAACGTTACACGTCATAACTTAATACTATATAACGTTACACGTTACAACGTAATACTATATAACGTTACACGTTATACCGTAATACTATATAACATCATACGTTATAATGTAATACTATATAACGTTATACACTATACGTTATAACTTAATACTATATAACATCATACGTTATAACGTGATACTATATAACGTTATACACTATACGTTATAATTTAATACTATATATAGCGTCATACGTTATATGTTATAACGTAATGCTATATAACGATATACGTTATAACGTAATACTATATAACGTTATACGATATAACGTAATACTGTATAGCGTTATACGTTATATGTTATAACGTTATACTAAATAATGATATACGTTACAACGCAATACTATATAACGTTACAAGTTATAACGTAATACTATATAACGTTACACGTTATAACCTTAATACTATATAACGATATATGTTGTAGCGCAATACTATATAACGTTACACGTTATAACGTAATAGTGTATAACGTTCTACGTCATAACGTAATACTATATAACGATATACGTTGTAGCGTTATACTATATAACGTTATACGTTATAACGTATTACTATATAACGTTACACGTTATAACTTAATACTATGTAACGATATACATTACAACGTAATACTATATAAGGTTACACGTTATATTGTAATACTATGGAACGTTGCACGTTATAACTTAATACTATAAAACGTTATATGTTATAACATAATATTATATAACGTTACACGATATAACGTAATACTGTATAGCGTTATACGTTATATGTTATAACGTTATACTAAATAATGATATACGTTACACCGCAATACTATATGACGTTACACGTTACAACGTAATGCTATATAACGTTACACGTTATTGCGTAATACTATATGACACCATACGTTATAATGTAATACTATATAACGTTATACTCTATACGTTATAACGAAATACTATATAACGTCATACGTTATGTGATATAACGTTATACTATATAACGATATACGCTATAACATAATGCTATATAACGTTATACGATATAACGTAATACTATCTAACATCATACGTTATAATGTAATACTATATAACGTTATACACTATACGTTATAACTTAATACTATATAACATCATACGTTATAACGTGATACTATATAACGTTATACACTATACGTTATGATTTAATACTATATATAGCGTCATACGTTATATGTTATAACGTAATGCTATATAACGATATACGTTATAACGTAATACTATATAACGTTATACGATATAACGCAATACTGTATAGCGTTATACGTTATATGCTATAACGTTATACTAAATAATGATATACGTTACAACGCAATACTATATAACGTTACACGTTATAACGTAATACTATATAACGTTACACGTTGTAACGTAATACTATATAACGTTACACGTTATAACGTAATACTATACAACGTGATACGTTATATGTTATAACGGAATACTATATAACGATATACGTTGTGGCGTAATACTATATAACGTTACACGATATAACGTAATAATTAATAACGTTATACGGTATAACGTAGTACTATATAACGTTATACATTATATGTTATAACGAAATACTATATAGCGGTATATGTTATAACGTAATACTTTACATCGTTATACGTTATATGTTATATCGTAATATTATATAGCTATATACGTTATAACGTAATACTATATAACGTTATACGTTATATGTTATAACGGAATACTATATAATGATATGTTTTATAGCGTAATACTATATAGCGGTATACGTTGTGGCGTAATACTATATAACGTTACACGTTGTAACGTAATACTATATAACGTTACACGTTATATGTTATAACGTAATACTAAATAATGATATACGTTATAACGTAATAATATACACCGTGATACGTTATATGTTATAACGTAATACTATATATCGTTATACGAGATAACGTAATACTATATAACGTTACACGTTATAACGTAATACTATATAACGCTACACGTTGTAACGTAATACTATATAACGTTACACGTTGTAACGTAATACTATATAACGTTACACGTTGTAACGTAATACTATATAACGTTACACGTTATAACGTAATTCTATATAACGTTATATGTTATAACGTAATACTATATAGCGGTATACGTTGTGGCGTAATACTATATAACGGTATACGTTGTGTCGTAATACTATATAACGTTATACGTCATAACGTAATACTATATAACGTTATACGTCATAACGTAATACTATATAACGTTATACGGTATAACGTAATACTGTATAACGTTATACGTTATAACGTTATAGTATATAACGTTACACATTATAACGTAATACTATATGACGTTACACGTTATAACGTAATTCTATATAACGTTATACGTTATATGTTATAACGGAATACTATATAATGACATATGTTATAGCGTAATACTATATAACGTTATACGTTATATGTTATAACGTAATACTATAAAGCGATATACGTTATAACGTAATACTGTATAACGTTATACGTTATATGTTGTAACGTAGTAGTATATAACGTTACACGTTATTACGTAAGACTATATAACGTTGTACGTTATATGTTGTAACGTAATACTACATATTGATATACGTTATAACGTAACACTATACAACGTGATACATTATATGTTATAACGTAATACTATATGACTATATACGTTATAACGTAATACTATGCAACGTTGTACGTTATATGTTGTAACGTAATACTACATAATGATATACGTTATAACGTAATACTATACAACGTGATACGTTATATGTTATAACGGAATACTATATAACGATATACGTTGTGGCGTAATACTATATAGCGTTAAATGTAATAACGTAATACTATATAACGTTATACGATATAACGTTATACTGTATAACGTTATACTCTATATTTTATAACGTCATACTATATAACTTTACGCGATATAACGTAATACTATATAACGTTATACGTTATATGTTATAACGTAATACTATAAAGCGATATACGTTATAACGTAATACTGTATAACGTTATACGTTATATGTTGTAACGTAGTAGTATATAACGTTACACGTTATTACGTAAGACTATATAACGTTGTACGTTATATGTTGTAACGTAATACTACATATTGATATACGTTATAACGTAATACTATACAACGTGATACATTATATGTTATAACGTAATACTATATGACTATATACGTTATAACGTAATACTATGCAACGTTATACATTATATGTTATAACGTAATACTATATGACTATATACGTTATAACGTAATACTATATAACGTTATACGTTATAACGTAATACTATGCAACGTTATACATTATATGTTATAACGTAATACTATATGACTATATACGTTATAACGTAATACTATATAACGTTACACATTAAAACGTGATACTGTGTAACGTTATACGATATAACATAATACTGTTTAACGTAATACGTTATATGTTATAACGTAATACTATATAACGTATTATGTTATAACTTAATACTATATAATGATATATGTTATAGCGTATTACTATATAACGTTACACGTTTTAACGTCATACTATATAACGTTACACGTTATAACGTAATACTATATAACGTTACACAATAAAACGTGATACTGTATAACGTTATACGATATAACATAATACTGTATAACGTAATACGTTATATGTTATAACGTAATACTATATAACGATATACGTTATAACGTAATACTATACAACGTTATACGTTATATGTTATAACGTAATACTACATAACTATATACGTTATGACGTAATACTACATAACTATATACGTTATGACGTAATACTATATAACATTATACATTATAACATAATTCTATACAACGTTACACGTTATACCTTAATACTATATAATGATATACGTTACAGCGTTATACTATATAATGTTACACGTTATAACGTAATACTATATAACGTTACACATTAAAACGTGATACTGTATAACGTTATACGATATAACATAATACTGTATAACGTAATACGTTATATGTTATAACGTAATACTATATAACGTATTATGTTATAACTTAATACTATATAACTATATATGTTATAGCGTAATACTATATAACGTTACACGTTTTAACGTTATACTATATAACGTTACACGTTATAACGTAATACTATATAACGTTACACATTAAAACGTGATACTGTGTAACGTTATACGATATAACATAATACTGTATAACGTAATACGTTATATGTTATAACGTGATACTATATAACGATATACGTTATAACGTAATACTATATAACGTTATACATTATAACGTAATTCTATACAACGTTACACGTTATACCTTAATACTATATAATGATATATGTTACAGCGTTATACTATATAATGTTACACGTTATAACGTAATACTATGTAACGTTACACATTAAAACGTGATACTGTATAACGTTATACGATATAACATAATACTGTATAACGTAATACGTTATATGTTATAACGTAATACTATATAACGTATTATGTTTTAACTTAATACTATATAATGATATATGTTATAGCGTATTACTATATAACGTTACACGTTTTAACGTTATACTATATAACGTTACACGTTATAACGTAATACTATATAACGTTACACATTAAAACGTGATACTGTATAACGTTATACGATATAACATAATACTGTATAACGTAATACGTTATATGTTATAACGTAATACTATATAACGATATACGTTATAACGTAATACTATACAACGTTATACGTTATATGTTATAACGTAATACTACATAACTATATACGTTATGACGTAATACTATATAACATTATACATTATAACATAATTCTATACAACGTTACACGTTATACCTTAATACTATATAATGATATATGTTACAGCGTTATACTATATAATGTTACACGTTATAACGTAATACTATATAACGTTACACATTAAAACGTGATACTGTATAACGTTATACGATATAACATAATACTGTATAACGTAATACGTTATATGTTATAACGTAATACTATATAACGTATTATGTTATAACTTAATACTATATAACGATATATGTTATAGCGTAATACTATATAACGTTACACGTTTTAACGTTATACAATATAACGTTACACGTTATAACGTAATACTATATAACGTTACACATTAAAACGTGATACTGTGTAACGTTATACGATATAACATAATACTGTTTAACGTAATACGTTATATGTTATAACGTAATACTACATAACTATATACGTTATGACGTAATACTATATAACATTATACATTATAACATAATTCTATACAACGTTACACGTTATACCTTAATACTATATAATGATATATGTTACAGCGTTATACTATATAATGTTACACGTTATAACGTAATACTATGTAACGTTACACGTTATAACGTAATACTATATAACGTTACACATTAAAACGTGATACTGTATAACGTTATACGATATACCATAATACTGTATAACGTAATACGTTATATGTTATAACGTAATACTATATAACGTATTATGTTATAACTTAATACTATATAACGATATATGTTATAGCGTAATACTATATAACGTTACACGTTTTAACGTTATACTATATAACGTTACACGTTATAACGTAATACCATATAACGTTACACATTAAAACGTGATACTGTGTAACGTTATACGATATAACATAATACTGTATAACGTAATACGTTATATGTTATAACGTAATACTATATAACGTATTACGTTATAACTTATTACTATATAACGATATATGTTATAGCGTAATACTATATAACGTTACACGTTTTAACGTAATACTATATAACGTTACACGTTTTAACGTAATACTATATAACGTTACTCGTTATAATGTAATACTATATAACGTTGCACGTTATTACATAATACTGTAAAACGTTATATGTTATAGCATAATATTATATAACGACATAAGTTTTAGCGTAATACTATATAATGTTATACGTTACAAAGTGATACTATATAACGTTATGCACTAGACGTTGTAACTTAATACTATATAACGTCATACGATATATGTTATAACGTAATACTATATAACGATATACGTTATAACGTAATACTATATAACGGTATATGTTATAACGTAATACTATATAACGATATACGTTATAACGTAATACTATAAAACGTTACACGTTATAACTTAATACTATATAACGATATATGTCACAACGTAATACTACATAACGTTACAAGTTATAAATTAATACTATATAACGTTGCACGTTATAACTTAATACTATAAAACGTTATATGTTATAGCATAATATTATATAACGATATAAGTTTTAGCGTAATACTATATAATGTTATACGTTACAAAGTGATACTATATAACGTTATGCACTATACGTTATAACTTAATACTATACAACGTTATACGTTATATGTTATAACGTAATACTACATAACTATATACGTTATAACGTAATACTATATAACGTTCTACGTTATAACGTAATACTATATAACGGTATATGTTATAACATAATATTATATAACGATATACGTTGTAGCGTAATACTATATAACGTTACACGTTATAACGTAATACTATATAACGTTACACGTTATAACGTAATACTATATAACGTTACACGTTATAACGTAATACTATATAACGTTACACGTTATTACGTAATACTATATAACACCGTACGTTATAATGTATTACTGTATAACGTTATACACTACACGATATAACGTAATACTATATAACGTCATACGTAATGTGTTATAACGTTATAATATATAACGATATACGTTGTAGCGTAATACTATTTAACGTTATGCGTCATAAGGTAAGAGATATATGTAACGTTATGCATTATAACGTAATTCTATATAACGTTACACGTTACAACTTAATACTATATAATGATATATATAATAGCGTAATACTATATAACGTTTCACGTTATAACGTAATGCTATATAACGTTACACGTTATAATGTAATACTATATAACGTGACGCGTTATAACTTAATACCATATAACGTTAGATGTTATAACATAATATTATATAACGAAATATGTTATAGCGTAATACTATATTACGTTACACGTTTTAACGTAATACTATATAACGTTACACGTTATAACGTTATACAATATAACACCATACGTTATAATGTAATACTATATAACGATATACACTATACGTTATGACGTAATACTATATAACGTCATACGTTATGTGTTATAATGTTATACTATATAACGATATACGTTATAACGTAATGCTACATATCGTTATACGATATAACGTAATACTATTTAACGTCATACGATATAACGTAATACTATATAACGTTAAACGTTATAATGTAATACTATATAACGTTGGACGTTATAACTTAATACTGTAAAACGTTATACGTTATATGTTATAACGTAATACTATATAACGTATTACGTTATAACTTAATACTATATAACGATATATGTTATAGCGTAATACTATATAACGTTACACGTTTTAACGTAATACTATATAACGTTACTCGCTATAACGTTATACTATATAACACCATACGTTATAATGTAATTCTATATAACGTTATACACTATACGTTATAACGTAAAACTATATAACGTTACACGTTATGTGATATAACGTTATACTGTATAACGATATACGTTATAACGTAATGCTATATAACACCATACGTTATATTTTAATACTATATAACGTTATACACTATACGTTATAACGTAATAATATATACAGTTACAGGTTATAACTTAATAATATATAACGATATACGTTATAACGTAATACTATGTAACGTTACACGTTATAATGTAATACTACGTAACGTTGCACGTTATAACTTAATACTATAAAACGTTATATGTTATAACACAATATTATATAACGATATAAGTTTTAGCGTAATACTATATAACGTTATATGTTACAAAGTGATACTATATAACGTTATACGTTATATGTTATAACGTAATACTATATAACGTTATACGCTATAACGTAATACTATATAAGGTTATACGTCATAACGTAATAGTATATAACGTTATACGATATAACGTAATACTGTATAACGTTATACGTTATATGTTATAACGTAAAACTATATAACGTTACACGTTATAACTTAATACTATATGACGATATATGTTATAGCGTAATACTATATAACGTTACACGTTAGAACGTTGTACTACGTAACACCATACGTTATAATGTAATACTATATAACGTTATGCACTATACGTTATAACGTAATACTATACAACGTCATACGTTATGTGTTATAACGTTATACTATATAACGATATACGTTGTAGCGTAATACTATTTAACGTTATGCGTCATAACGTACGACTATATGTAACGTTATACATTACAACGTAATACTATAATACGTTATACGTTATAACGTAATACTGTATAACGTTATACACTATACGTTATAACGTAATACTATTTAACGTTATACGTTATATCGTAATACTATATAACGTTATACGTCATAACGTAATACTATATAACGTTATACGATATAACGTACTACTGTATAACGTTATACGATATATGTTAATACGTAAAACTATATAACGTTACACGTTATAACTTATTACTATATAACGAATATATGTTATAGCGTAATACTATATAACGTTATACGTTTTAACGTGATACTATATAACGTTATACGTCATAACGTAATACAATATGACGTTATACGTCATAACGTAATACTATATAACGGTATAAGTTGTAGCGTAATACTATATAACGTTATACGTTATAACTTAATACTATATAACGTTATACGTTATTTTTTATAACGTAATACAATATAACGTTACACGTTATAACCTAATACTATGTAACGTTATATGTTATAACATAATATTATATAACGGTAAACGTTGTGGCGTAACACTATGTAACGTTATACGTTATAACGTAATACTACATAACGTTATACGTTATATGTTATAACGTAATGCTATATAACGATGTACGTTATAACGTAATACTATATGACATCATACGTTATAAAGTAATACTATATAACGTTAAACACTATACGTTATAACGTAATACTATATAACGTTATACATTACAACGTAATACTATATAACGTTATACGATATAACGTAAAACTATATAACGTTATACGATATAACGTAATACTGTATAACGTTATACGTTATATGTTATAACGTAATACTATATAACGATATACGTTGTAGCGTAATACTATATAACGTTATACGTTATAACTTAATACTATATAACGTTATACGTTATATGTTATAACGTAATACTATATAACGCTACACGTTATAACGTAATACAATATAACGTTATACGTCATAACGTAATACAATATGACGTTACACGATATAACGGAATACTGCATAACGTTACACGTTATAACGTAATACTATATAACGTTATACGTTATAACGTAATACTATATAACACCATACGTCATAACTTAATACTATATAACGTTATACGTTATAACGTAACACTATATAACGTTACACGTTATGACTTAATACTATATAACGTTATATGTTATAACATAATATTATATAACGATATAGATTGTGGTGTAATACTATATAACGTTATACGTTATAATGTAATACTATATAACGTTATACGTTATAACATAATACTATATAACGTTATACGTTATATGCTATAACGTAATACTATATAACGGTGTACGTTATACGTTACAACGTAATACTATATAGCGTTATATGTCATAACATAATATTATATAACGATATACGTTGTATCGTAATACTATATAACGTCATACGTCATAACGTAATACTATATAACGTTACACGATATAACGTAATACTATGTAACGTTACACGTTATCAGTTAATACTATATAACGTTATATGTCATAACATAATATTATATAAGGACATTCGTTAGAGCGTAATACTATATAACGTCATACGTCGTAACGTAAAAATATATAACGACATACGTTGTGACGTAATACTATATAACGTTATACATCATAAGGTAATACTATATAACGTTTTACGATATAACGTAATACTCTATAACGTTACACGTTATAACGTAATACTGTATAACGTTATAAGATATAACGTAATACTGTACAACGTTACACGATATAACGGAATACTGCACAACGTTACACGTTATAACGTAATACTATATAATGTTACACGTTATAACGTAATACTATATAACGTTGTACGATATTACGTAATACTGTATAACGTTATACGTTGTATGTTATTACGTAATACTATATAACAGTATACGTTGTGGCGTAATACTATATAACGTTATATGTCATAATATAATATCATATAACGATATACGTTGTAGCTTAATACTATATAACGTTATACGTCATAACGTAATGCAATATAACGTTATACGTCATAATGTAATACTATATAACGATATACGTTGTGGCGTAATACTATATAACGTTATACGTCATAACGTAATACTATATAACGTTATACGATATAACGTAATACTGCATAACGTTATACGGTATAACGTGATACTGTATAACGTTATACGTTATATGTTATAACGTAATACTATATAACGTTACACGTTATAACGTAATAGAATATAACGTTATACGTCATAACGTAACACTATATAACGATATACGATATAACGTAAATCTGTATAACGTTATACGGTATGACGTGATACTGTATAACGTTATACGTTATATGTTATAACGTAATACTATATAACGTTACACATTATAACGTAATACTATATAACGTTACACGTTATAACGTAACACTATATAACGTTACACGTTATGACTTAATACTATATAACCTTATATGTTATAACGTAATACTGTATAACGTTATATGTTATAACATAGTATTTAATAACGATATACATTGTGGCGTAATACTATATATCGTTATACGTTATAACGTAATACTATATAACGTTAAACGATATAACGTAATACTGTATAACGTTATACGTTATATGTTATAACGTAATACTATATAACGATTTACGTTGTGGCGTAATACTATATAACGTTATATGTCATAATATAATATCATATAACGCTACACGTTATAACGTAATACAATATAACGTTATACGTCATAACGTAATACAATATGACGTTATACGTCATAACGTAATACTATATAACGATATACGTTGTAGCGTAATACTATATAACGTTATACGTTATAACTTAATACTATATAACGTTATACGTTATTTTTTATAACGTAATACAATATAACGTTACACGTTATAACCTAATACTATGTAACGTTATATGTTATAACATAATATTATATAACGGTAAACGTTGTGGCGTAACACTATGTAACGTTATACGTTATAACGTAATACTACATAACGTTATACGTTATATGTTATAACGTAATGCTATATAACGATGTACGTTATAACGTAATACTATATGACATCATACGTTATAAAGTAATACTATATAACGTTATACACTATACGTTATAACGTAATACTATATAACGTTATACATTACAACGTAATACTATATAACGTTATACGATATAACGTAAAACTATATAACGTTATACGATATAACGTAATACTGTATAACGTTATACGTTATATGTTATAACGTAATACTATATAACGATATACGTTGTAGCGTAATACTATATAACGTTATACGTTATAACTTAATACTATATAACGTTATACGTTATATGTTATAACGTAATACTATATAACGCTACACGTTATAACGTAATACAATATAACGTTATACGTCATAACGTAATACAATATGACGTTATACGTCATAACGTAATACTATATAACGATATACGTTGTGGCGTAATACTATATAACGTTATACGTTATATGTTATAACGTAATACTATATAACGTTACACGTTATAACGTAATACAATATAACGTTATACGTCATAACGTAATACAATATAACGTTATACGTCATAACGTAATACTATATAACAATATACGTTGTGGCGTAAAACTATATAACGTTATACGATATAACGTAATACTGTATAACGTTATATGTTGTATGTTATAACGTAATACTATATAACGATATACGTTGTAGCGTAATACTATATAACGTTATACGTTATAACGTAATACTATATAACGTTATACGTTATATGTTATAACGTAATACTATATAACGTTACACGTTATAACGTAATACAATATAACGTTATACATCATAACGTAATACAATTTAACGTGTTACGTCATAACTTAATACTATATAACGATATACGTTGTGGCGTAATACTATATAACGTTATACGTCATAACGTAATACTACATAACGTTATACGATATAACGTAATACTATATAACGTTATGCGATATAACGTTATACTATTTAACGTTACACGTTATAAGTTAACACTATATAACCTTATACGATATAACGTAATACAGTATAACGTTATACGTCATAACGTAATACTATATAACGTTACACGTTATCAGTTAATACTATATAACGTTACACGTTATAGGTTAATACTATATAACGTTATATGTCATAACGTAATATTATATAACGATATGCGTTGTAGCGTAATACTATATAACGTTACACATTATAAGTTAACACTATATAACGTTATACGATATAACGTAATACTATATAACGATATACGTTATAACGTTATACTATTTAACGTTATACGATATAACGTAATACTGTATAACGTTATATGTTATAACATAGTATTATATAACGATATACATTGTGGCGTGATACTATATATAGTTATACGTTATGACGTAACACAACTTAACGTTAAATGTCATAACATAATACTATATAGCGTTACACGTTATAACGTAATACGATAAAACGTTACACATTATAACTTAATACTATATAACGTTATGTGTTATAACGTAATACTATATAACGATATACGTTATAACGTAATACTATATAACGTTATGTGTTATAACGTAATACTATATAACACCATACGTTATAATGTAATACTATATAACGTTATACACTATACGTTATAACGTAATACTATATAACGCTACACGTTATAACGTAATACACTATAACGTTATACGTCATAACGTAATACTATATAACGATATACGTTGTGGCGTAATACTATATAACGATATACGTTGTGGCGTAATACTATATAACGATATACGTTGTGGCGTAATACTATATAATGTTATACGTTATATGTTATAACGTAATACTATATAACGTTATACGTTATATGCTATAACGTAGTACTAAATAACGATATACGTTATAACGTTATACTATTTAACGTTATACGATATAACGTAATACTGTATAACGTAATATGTTATAACATAGTATTTAATGACGATATACATTGAGGCGTAATACTATATATCGTTACACGTTATAACGTACTACTATATAACGTTAAACGTCATAACTTAATACTATATAACGTTACACATTACAACGTAATACTATAAAACGTTACACGTTATAACCTAATACTATGTAACGTTATATGTTATAACATAATATTATATAACGGTAAACGTTGTGGCGTAACACTATGTAACGTTATACGTTATAACGTAATACTACATAACGTTATACGTTATATGTTATAACGTAATGCTATATAACGATGTACGTTACAACGTAATACTATATAACGTTATACGTCATAACGTAATACAATATAACATCATACGTCATAACGTAATACTATATAACGTTATACGTCACAACGTAATACTATATAACAATATACGTTGTGGCGTAAACCTATATAACGTTATACGATATAACGTAATACTGTATAACGTTATACGCTATAACGTAATACTATATAACGATATACGTTGTAGCGTAATACTATATAACTTTATACGTTATAGCGTAATACTATATAACGTTATACGTTATATGTTATAACGTAATACTATATAACGTTACACGTTATAACGTAATACAATATAGCGTTATACATCATAACGTAATACAATTTAACGTGTTACGTCATAACGTAATACTATATAACGATATACGTTGTGGCGTAATACTATATAACGTTATACGTTATAACGTAATACTACATAACGTTATACGATATAACGTAATACTATATAACGTTATGCGATATAACGTTATACTATTTAACGTTACACGATATACTGTAATACTATATAACGTTACACGTTATCAGTTAACAATATATAACCTTATACGATATAACGTAATACAGTATAACGTTATACGTCATAACGTAATACTATATAACGTTACACGATATACTGTAATACTATATAACGTTACACGTTATCAGTTAATACTATATAACGTTACACGTTATAAGTTAATACTATATAACGTTAAATGTCATAACTTAATACTATATAGCGTTACACGTTATAACGTAATACCATAAAACGTTACACATTATAACTTAATACTATATAACGTTATATGTTATAACATAATATTATATAACGGTATACGTTGTGGCGCAACACTGTGTAACGTTATACGTTATCACGTAATACTACATAACGTTATACGTTATATGTTATAACGTAATGCTATATAACGATATACGTTATAACGTAATACTATATAACGTTATGTGTTATAACGTAATACTATATAACACCATACGTTATAATGTAATACTATATAACGTTATACACTATACGTTATAACGTAATACTATATAACGTTATACGTCATAACGTAATACAATATAACGTCATACGTCATAACGTAATACTATATAACGTTATACGTCACAACGTAATACTATATAACAATATACGTTGTGGCGTAAACCTATATAACGTTATACGATATAACGTAATACTGTATAACGTTATACGTTATAACGTAATACTATATAACGATATACGTTGTAGCGTAATACTATATAACGTTATACGTTATAGCGTAATACTATATAACGTTATACGTTATATGTTATAACGTAATACTATATAACGTTACACGTTATAACGTAATACAATATAGCGTTATACATCATAACGTAATACAATTTAACGTGTTACGTCATAACGTAATACTATATAACGATATACGTTGTGGCGTAATACTATATAACGTTATACGTTATAACGTAATACTACATAACGTTATACGATATAACGTAATA